>JAJOZX010000466.1:647500-652500 GCA_023014485.1 Bathynomus jamesi | reverse complement strand
CCACCTCTGGACAGCCCCTAGATAGACATTTTGACTCAGTGTGCCTTTGTAAGGATACAAGATTCTGTTCTCAAGCATGTAGGTTATTCATCTAGTAATTGCCGAATCTACCCCTGCCCGAGTCAAAGCCTCACCAATGGAGTCGTATGTAACATTGTCAAAGGCTTCCTCTATGTCCAGGAAAACTTCCAAGGCATACTGACCCCAATTCTAGAGACCAGTTCATGCAAAGCAGCCTCGGTTGAGGAACCTACCCTAAACCTATAGTGATGTCCGGACATAACTGGCCTGAGCAGAGGCTCTAAGTGTACCAGTAAACAACTCGTGCTAAGGTCTTAAGCTGAAATGAGGTTAGGGTAATCAGGCGAAAGCACTTTGGTTTAGAGTGAGTCTCTTTGCCTGGTTTTAAGTTGAAAATCCCATTAGCATTTTGCTACTTCTTGGGAATATATTCCCTCATTAGCCATGTTTTACAAATGTTTAGAAATCAGGGTCAGTGACATGCCAGCTCTTCAACAGAAGCACAAGGTAGATGCCATCTCCTCCTGGTGTCTTAAAAGGCTTAAATTCTGCAACTGCCCTACCCAGTCTGTCACCAGCCAGTTATTCGTAAGGCCAACCCAGCTCCAAGGTCTCTATGGTCGGAGCCCATAGGAGTTCCGTCAGTCCTACGAACCAAGCTGGGCGCCAGACAATCAAGCATGCCATTTTAGCGCTTCAGTAGAAGATTGTGTATAGCTACGTGATGGTTTTTTTCACATTTTCCAGCTGGATGTTTTGATCCGTTTTGAGCAAGTGTAAGATGCTGAACAAAGAATTCATTCCCTGAATCTTGCTACAGAAACTTCTCCAAGAAATTCTCTTAGCCTTCCCGATTTCATATTTAAAGGATTCTTTCTGACCTCTTTCCTCAAAAGTTTAAGGTCAGAGTTCCACCAAGGATTTCCTTTATTAGTTTTCCTCTTTTTAAAGGGTAAGATGTTTTCATAGGCATGCCTTATTGAGTCCCTCAGCCCATCCGCCAGGTGGTCTATGTCCTCCGTAGAATCCACAGACCTTTCCCAGTTAGACAAGGCAACTTCCTCCCTAACTCGGGTGACATACATGTCCCAGTTTGTTCTTCTCACAGGCCTCTTCATCCTCCTCAGAGCAAAACTGGCCAACGGAGAAGACAATAAAGGGTACTTCTAGGGTAGCCCAGATCAAATTCAGGACCTCCTCCCGGTTAGTAGTCACAAAGGTTGGTTATATCCTTCATTGCGAAGGATCATATCATTTTGCACCATACTCTACAGGAGTGACTCTCCCCTGGCATTGGTGTCAGAGCCACCCCAGATCGTATGGTGGGAATTACCGTCACAGTCAATGATCAGGACGGTTGTTGGAAACCGCTGCTGCTTCTTAATTCCTCAAGCGCTCCGGTCGAGCCTTCTTAGAAGGGTGTCATCCCCGTACATTAGATGTCGTGTTCCTTTGTTCGGGGCAACCTGCAACTGGAACACTATTTAAGAGCACTGTTTTTTAACACTTACCATACTAACCATATAACCATAATCAAGTTAATAATCCAATAACACTGACAACAGACAACTAAATACAATACAAGCATTTTAGCGTGCAATTCGATTAGTTTTGTTGCAGTGGTATGTGACGTCATTCAGCGGACGCTTACAATTGGTTGGAAGAGACTGGACAAAATGGTGTGATCTGACGTCATATGGCGCGAACTCGGCCAAACTGAGGATTCAAACTGAAACGTTCACTTTTGAATTACTTTAAATTTGGATTTGTCATTTAATTTTGTCATACGGGTTGTTATTTCAATAATGTTATGATCCAGTATTATTGTTGCGGTAATGTTTGCATCCTCAGTTAAGCTGATATTATTTGTGAGTACTAGATCTGAACAGTTGTGGGGGGGGGCGGGGGGGTCCTAGTATTTTCTGTCTTGTGTTAACACAAAAATCTTCTGTAAGGGACAACAGCAATTTTACTCGTCCCTGGTCTCTTTTTGTGCCTCTTTTAGTCATGGTAACTATAAACATTTCTTCCTTGTACGTACAGTAGATGGGAAGCTGAAATCTCCACTGAGTATTACTTATTAATTAAGCGTTGGAGATTTTAAACTTTTTAACAGGTTTCGTATCTCATTTAAAACACAACAGAATTTTTCCGTTCTGGTATTTAGAAGGCTATATACAGGGTGTTTCATAACATGTGGGACGCACTTTTAGGATGGATTCAAGACCTGAAAACAATGAAAAAGTTTATATAAACATATGCCCAAAATCGCTTTGTTTCCGAGTTACAGCCCGTTTTGTGTTCCAGCAATTCTTTCCGCAAACTGTTTAAACACTGCTTGCCGACAATGTGAGTACGAGACTTATTTCATGTATGGCCTTGCCGATTGTAATGTTTCGTACACTCTATGACATGTTTCAATATCGTTGCGTGTAGAGCCATCAGTCAGTCAGAGGTGCATCGCGGTGTTTCACTGTTCGTATTCGTAACTTCTTACCGTGAATAAGTGCAGCCCAGTAAAAAAAAACTTAAAAGTTTTTGTGCTATTCAGTGATAGTGTGCATTTGAAGTGAGAATGGAGGCTTATTCAAACAGAGAAATGGCAGACATGCATCTCATGTATGGACTTGCCGCGTGTAATGCGGCCGCAGCAAGACGTCTGTATGCGGAAAGGTTTCCGAAGCGCCGTCTGCCAGATAAGACGACCTTTCAGAGAATAGACGAGCGTCTTGGTGATACAGGATCATTCAACAAGAGAGTTTCAGATGGTGGTAGACCAATCAGCGCCAGAACTGTTGAGTTGGAGGAGCGGGTCCTGAATCGCACGGAGGAACATCCTGGTGTCAGCACCCGAAGGATAGCAGCAGCAGAGGGTGTAAGATACACAACTGTGTGGGGAATTTTATGGGAACAATAGCTTTACTCATATCATATTCAGAGAGTACAAGGCCTTACTGAAGCTGATTTCCCACCACGAGAGGCTTTTTGTACTTGGTTCCTTCCTTCAACAGTGTGCTCGTGATTCTCTTTTTCTATCCTCCATGTTGTTTTCTGATGAGGCTGCCTTCACAAGAAATGGCGTGATCAATTTTCACAACACTCATCACTGGGCCGAAGAGAATCCACATGCCATCATCCAGTCAAGGCACCAACAACAATTTAGTATCAATGTATGGGCAGGACTTATTGCCGACAACTTAATCGGTACTTTTGTTTTGCCTGGAAGATTAACAGGAGAATCCTATTCCAATTTTTTAAGGAATGATTTAAGCGATTTACTAAATGAAGTTCCTCTTGGTGTCCGACGTCATATGTGGTTTATACATGACGGCGCTCCGCCTCATTTTAGTCGAGTAGCTAGAGACTATTTGGATGACCATTTCCCTGATAAATGGATAGGCCATGGAGGACCCATTGCGTGGTCTGCTCGCTCCCCGGATCTGAATCCACTCGATTTTTACCTGTGGGATCATCTGAAATCCATCGTTTACGTGACACCCATTGACAACGTTGAAATGCTTTGCCAACGTGTAGAACAAGGATGTCAGAAAATCCGAGCAATACCTGGAATGTTTGAACGCGTCAGGCAGTCTATGACGAGGCGTGTTCAGGCGTGTATTCAAGCGCAAGGCGGTCATTTTGAGCATTTTCTTTAAAAGTAAGGCGGATACTCGCTGGAACACATAACGGGCTATAACTCGGAAACAAAGCGATTTCGAGCATATGTTTATATAAACTTTTTTCATTGTTTTCAGGTCCCGAATCCATCCTGGAAGTGCGTCTCATATGTTATGAAACACCCTGTATACTGTATATACAACTATAAATATCACTGTCTAGTTTTCCAGTTTTTATTCTCAGCAGCTCTACATACTATAGCTATTTGAGTTTCTTCATATTTTTGCAATAGTTTTATCATGTATGTATATTTCAAATCCCATTTCTGTCTTTCTGTTCTGTTCGTTCACCAAACATTGTAGTCATCTATTTAATTTCCTTTTCATCAATATAACTGTCACGTATTTTACAGTTGGCTGACCAATCTTTAAGATGCGTTTCAATTAAGCACGTGACGTCCGCTCTTGCTTCTCCCATAATTCCCAATAATTTCTTCCATAATTTCAAATACAAGACTTTACTCAGGGAGTGATTTGTCCTTGGCTCTTATTTATTTGCGGGTATCATTTTTACGTGTTCCTTTGCACTTTGACTTGTCGGATTTCGTGTTTCACTGTCCTCCATTGCGTCTTCTTGGCAGGTTGAGAAGAAGAACAGTTTACATGAATTTGAGTAGCAGTAGAGCTCACTATAAAGCAGCCATAAGATGGTGTAAACAGAAAATGTATTCTATCCGAGTCTTAAAAGCCTGTGAGGCTAACTTAAATAATGATACTACAAAATTTTCTGAAATTTGTTAAGAAGGAAACGAGTGCCAAGAATGACTACCCATCAACAATCAGTGGGGTGTCTAGGGAGGAAGAAATTGCAAAGTTGGGGAAAACCACTATTCAAACGTTCTTAGTAGCAATAGCTGAATGGGATTAATCCTAATGTAGTATAGAACGAAACGTCCTTGGGCAGGAACAGTGAGAATACTTGTAATTCAACACGCGTAATTAAGAGTCTAATTAAAGAATTAAAGACAAGGTCTTCTCCAGGTATAGATTACCTGCCGAGTAAACATTTAAAGTATGCTAATGATGTGGTGACTCTTCATATGTCATTGCTTTTCTCAACTATGCTTGCTCATAGTTATAGTCCTACAATGTTTATGGGTATATATCATGCCTCTTGACAAGAATAAGCATGTGCCAGATAGTCTATCTAGCAATAATTACAAGCATACTTATTGATGTTCCCTCCTGCTTCTCAAAATTACTTTAAAAACATTTTATACTGATTAAATGATTATTTATGTACATCTCCTAATCAGCTTAGTTTTAAAAGATCACACTCAATGGATCTGTGCATTTATGTAG
>JAJOZX010000466.1:600000-642500 GCA_023014485.1 Bathynomus jamesi | reverse complement strand
GATTTCTAGTGACGGCAGGCGGCGCGCAACTAACCCAGCTGTTCATTCTTCTACACAGTAAAAATTGGTTGGTAGATAAATGGGTACCCTGGTCAGCCTAGTGGTTAAGACGCTGGGCTGCTGATCGGGAGTTCATGAGATCGAGTCCGGGTGAAGACTGTAATTTCTGACCACCCGTGGTGGGTCGTGGTTCGGATTCCACGTTAAGCTGTCGGTCTGAGCTAGGTCAACAAACTTGACCTTCGTCAGAATGAACAATTCGGACCGAAGAAAAACCAAGGTGTGTGTGTGTGTGTATATACAGGGTGATGATAAATTATATTTCCAAATTAATTTAAATTCAAATTGAATTTGCAAAAATAATTTATGAACACTGTAGATTTGTGGTTAAAAGTTAATACTTTATTTCCTTATCAAATGCTAAAACTCAATTTATGAAACTTATTATACCGAAGTTATTATTATTATTATTTATTATTAAGTAATATAATCAACATAAATAAATTACAAGTGTTGTACATATTGTATGTATACAGTTGGTTTGATAATGATACCTTGTATGCAATTGTGTCTTTTAATCCCTATTAATAAAGAATGGATATAATATAAACTTAATAATGATCAAATTGATAACTAAATGACGACACTGTATGTACGTAAGTATTCGTAGTAGAGAGAAATAGCTCAGTTATATTCGTTCTTATCTTTCGTACCATGCATGGGACAGTTAGGAAATATTTACCATTTGTTTGGAAAAGTATAACAAATAAAAGAAAATTAGTTTACCTCCAACATATAATGTAAAATTTCAAAAAATTTGAGGAAAATAAAAAAAAAGTTAAAATGCAAAAGTTTTCGTACATTTATTTACAAAATTGTTGGATCACCTGAAGATCAGGGCCCCCAGCCTTTTTTAGTTAGATTTATAAGGCTAACTAACGAAAATATCACGACCTAGCCTAACCAATTGTCAAGGGCGTACAGTTGACCTAACGATTGGTTAGGTTAGGTCGTGATATTTTCGTTAGTTAGCCTTATAAGGCTAACTAAAGAAGGCTGGGGGCCCTGATCTTCAGGTGATCCAAATTATTTAATACTTTGTGTATCCACCTTTTAGACGTGAAGAATTTAAAATTTTGTATCAGTAGTTGGCTTTTTATTGATTAGAGACTGTTGGCATTGGCAATTGTGAATTCTAAAATTTTCTCGGTGAAACTTCATGAAAGACGGATGACTGCACAGTGCACAAACCATTAATGAACAATGGGTCGTCATAGTGAAGTCACAAAGTATTGAATAATTTTGCAAGTAAATACACAAAAAACTTTTGCATTTTAGGTTTTTTTTATTTCTCTCAAATTCTTTGATGTTTTATATTATATTTTGGGGTTAAACTAATTGTTTTATTTAAATTTTTTCAAACGAACAATAAACTTTTCATAACTATCCTCTGCATGGTACAAAAGATAAGAACGAACATAACTGAACTATTTCTCTGTCCGAATACTTATGAGCGCCACTAATATATATATATATATATATATATATAATGTTATTAATTATAATGGTAATTAGCAATTATTTATCGGGATTATTAATTATATAATGAGGAATGAGGTAGGTGGATAAATTCAACGAAATAACTTTCACTCGAACTGTTTTGCTCCCTTGAAACAAGGAAGTGTGGCAGCCTCACTCCCGCTCTAAGGTCATTCCACACATCCAAGGTTAAAATCAACTCGAAAAACAATACACACACACACACACACATCTATATATATATTATATATATATATATAATTGTTGTGTGTGGATGTGTGTCTACGTGAAACGTGAGTGTGTCTGTGTGTGTGTGTGTACGTACAACGTGTGTGCGTATGCATCTGTGCGTGTCCTATTGTTGTTGCACATGCGCACAGACTAATTTTACTCCATTTGCGATGCCTTTGGCTGTTCTTGCGAATACAGCTTTGATTTTAATGCCTGAATAATGGGTATGCAAAGGATTTTGAATTTTTAATAAGTTTAAAGGTTGCATTCACAAATATTATCCTAAATAGCGTTCATACAGCCGTGAATAAAATATATGCAGGTGTTTATATATCTACAGTATATAGATAACAATATCTTTATCTATATTTATATATTTATTTATTTATTTTTTATTTCAGTTTGTCTGCAATATTATTATTCATTTTATTCATAAGCAAAATGATGAATTTTAATAAACTATTCTTGTCACTTTTGTTGTTCAGGGTAAATAAGTTTTTGAAACTGGGAGTGTCAGTTTTAGGAAGGGGCTATTCCTAAGCCTGTGTCTATGTTTCATTTCGACTCTAACAGAGAAGTCATAATTACTTTTTTATATTTTTTTATTGTAATGTGTCACTAACATCGTCGAAAATAGCAGGACGGTGTGTCGTAATTTTAATTCAGCTTTTACCCTTGAATTAAAAAAGTTAGTCATCGGATGTCCTTCACTTTTTCACTCAATCGAGAACTCACTTGGGAAAAAAAATATATTAATTTCGAATAAAAAGTAACTTTTTTGTTTTAGTCACCCCCCTTTTTTGTGTGTATTTGCCACTTGTTTAAGTACTGTTTAAGTACTTCACTACTTTAGTGCTTTACCTATATACTGGTACCTGGTACTGGTATACCTTTCTGATTGGTCTTCAAAAGTGGCCACTAGTTTTTTAAAATTCTGCAGAAAAAAAAATTTACTCTGGGCGGCACAAATTCAATTTCACTATAACTTATATATATATATAAGAAATGATGGTCAGTATCATGCAAAAATCCATGACATCATGTACTATTATGCATGATTTCATAAAATTAATACCTTCATTTTTAAAAATAATTCCCGGTAACAAACTAACTTCATTCCAGTGGATGTGGATGGAAACGGCGGAGTCACTCCAGCAGAGAAAATTCTGCCATGACATCACCTTTTTATGACGTCACAAATCCTGGTTATGATGACGTCACGGAAATGGTTTTTTTGTGACATTACGCTCACTACGTCCTTTATTCCCGATGTATATATTTATTATGTGTGTGTGTGTGTGTGTGTGTGTGTGTGTGTGTGTGTGTTTTCGAGGACCATTTGAATGGAGTGGGAAACAGGAAGTATTCTGAATGTCCCAACTTCGTTAATGGGCCCCTCAACACATGCCCAGCCGGATTTAAGTATTTTGCCCATAATTTGTGCCCATTTCGTTTATGGCATCTGATTCAGGGCATTTTGGCGACATGACATTCAGCACGAAGCCAAAAAATTCACTTTTGATCTATGAAAAGGATTTAATCCGAACTGAGTCATTATTATTATTTTTATTATTATTTTATTATTGAATGAAGGACTTTCCTTAGTTGTCTCATGAAATATGAAGACTTTCAATTTGAAAAAACTGCAAAGGAAATGTCATTGATGGTGTGCAATGCATTAATTTCCAGATCTGACTGCCACTGTAAAGGAAACTTTTGTAAATGTTCAGGTGCTTTCGTTAGTGCTCATTTACTTGAATTCTTCGAATGGGATGAGTTTGGGACAAACCTGTACGAATTCGTGGGCGGACGCTTTCACCCAAAGACATACTGTAAGTTTCCTAACCTTAAAAAAATTCATCGTTTCTCCTCACGTTCCCGCACGGTCTTCGTGTTTATTGTCTGTATTCCCAAATAACCTTCGTATCCACTCAAAATTAGAAAGCAGTCTGAATCGGGACTACACCCATTAAAGTTTACATTAGTTTACCTGTTTATTTTTCTGCTTACCTGAGCCATCATTTTCCATTATCGTTTAAAGGAAGGGTTTGCTTCTATCAACATTACACAATTTCCTTACACACAAAATTCATCTTAAATAAAACTTTCATTTTAAGACTTTATCTTCCATTGTAAAGCTCAGAAGTTAATAAAAAGAAAATAGGAAGGCAACGTGTTCTCTGAATTGCTTGACGAAGACAAAATAGATCTTAACTGTTTTTCAAATAATCTACACACAAAAATTTCAGCCAATCACAGGCGTATATATCTATTTTTTTTTAAACGGGGTTATCGGCACAAATGTATGTATGCATGTGTATATACACACACACACTTTTTATTTCTTAAGTTTTCAGCTTCGATCAAGAGCTGCTCAGGTAGTTAAGGTCACACGGTAGGTTAATTATTATCATCAGTAGTGAGCCTTCTAGAATAGTACCTGATAAAAATTCTGAACAAAATTTCTATACGTACACATTTCCTGTTTAAGAATTTCTTTTTTATATATATATATTACGCTTTTATTTAAAAAATTAAATTTTTAATGTATTATTAATAATGATGCCTTCATATAAATACTTCCTTATTATTTCCAACTTTTGTGTTTTTTGTTTTGTATTGAAAATTGTCATTATTTTCAAAACAAAAAAAATTCACTTTCTTTTTTATGTGATTGAAATTAATATTTATCCCTTTAATTATAGAAAAGAATTAAAATTGCATAATCATGTCCACTACAGATTTCTGAGAGAGAGAGAGAGAGAATCGCTGACTAACATATCCAGGGATTTAAGATCTAAAACACACACACACACACACACACATTCTCAGACCTAAAAAAATTATGCTGGCCAAACGATAATGATTTCAATTTGAGTCACTGGTGGAATCCTCTAATCCTTTGAATGAGAAACTCTAAACTATATCGGCCCTAAAAGTTATCCTTTGTGAACATCACTCCATGCATGATATATCTCACCTAGTTACCTAAAGCACATAATTCTTAATCGGGCAGAATTTCTCCTAACTCTTATTCAGAATCTTTTTAAACGATGACTTTTACAGTTATTTTGAATTCTGTACTTAAAAAGAAAGAGTACTGTACAGTATTTGGAGCTATTGAAGAATAGGGACCCCAGCCTCCTTTAATTAGGCTTATAAGGCTAACTAACGAAAATCACGACCTAACCTAACCAATCGTTAGGTTAACTGTACGCCCTTGACGATTGGTTAGGTTAGGTCATGATATTTTCGTTAGTTAGCCTTATAAAGCTAACTAAAGAAGGCTGGGTATGCATCGTCGAAAATTATAAACCATAGGGAATTCCCTATTCTTCAATAGCTCCCAATATTTGAGTGGAACAATTTCTTGATGCGAGAATGCTCCATTAGATTATTTCGTGGGTAAGTAAAATTTCGGAAAAAAGTTCGACTACAAGCTTAACATTTCTTAAAAGCATAAAAAAATTACTAATCGTAATATATTTTTTTGTGTGTGTGTGTGGGGGGGGGGGATATTTTATAACTTTCTATAACAGTAATAAAATTTTAAGAAAACAAATCCCAACCACTACTACTCGTAATTGGTAATTTTTGTATATTGCTTAAATATTTAATATTTCTAGGCGAACTTTTTTCTTCCGAAATTGAATGGATACTAATATTTCTGTTAAACGCATAACGTTAATACTAACCGCTTAAAATGACGAAATATGGTTTCTTCAGATAATTATTTCGTCATTTCAAATGTTTTGTATTACAGGAAATGTTTAACGAAATATCAATGTTCCTTCGCAGTGTTTGTCTAGTTTCACCAACAGGATATATACCAAACACCCAGAAACGAGTCTAAATATAACAATATTTATATATTAAAGAGATTTCTAATATGTAAATATAAAATTTTATGAATAAATTTATAAGATATATATTAATACGTATATATTTATAATATATATATATATATATATATGACTGTGTGTGTGTGTGTATATATATATATATATATATATATATATATACACATACATATATATAATAATAATAAATATAAACATATGTTTATAATATTTAAATATGCCCATTTCTTTTAAGAATGACATTAGTATCTAATTGTACTGTCAAGGAGTTAAATACTTTATAGATAAGTCAAAAGTTGTTTGTTTATCTTCTTTTTACCTTTCAGATGAGGAAGGAAATTTAAGAAGTATTTTTCTTATTAATAATTACAATTTAATTTTACTTCTCACTCCCTGAAACTGAGGTTCTAAGCTATTTAATAATAATGATAATGATGATGATAATGATGATGATGATAATAATGATGATAATAATGATGATAATGGTTATAGAGTTTTCTAAAAATCTTTTAAACTTTTTTAATGCATTAAAAGAGAACTTGTAAGCATATCTCTCTCTCTCTCTATATATATATATATATATATATATACATATAATACAATTTCCTGACTTCCATTTACCTAAATAGTATTAAAACATTTTGCTTGCACTTCCTGCTTATATCATGCACATACAGATACATTAATAAATTTAAATGCTGTATGCATCCCAAGCTGAAGCGACACCTTCGCATTTATAAATGCATTAATAAATGCATTAATTAGAGAATCATTCGTTATAAAGAGTAATTTTAAAGTATAAATATTTGTTTACAGAATGAAACTTCTTTTGAACGCCAAATTATACTCTAATAAAGTCTTGAAACTTCAAATTACTCTTAAATAAAGTCACAAAGTCATGGAGTTGACCAGGAAAAGAGAGTATCTGGCAACACTGTAGGATTTTGGATGCTTTCATGCAACGCAGCGTGGCATTGAAAGTTGCCTTTGAAGGCGCTTAGATTGATTTAGGTTCACGCAAGGCGGAAGCAATTGAGAAGAAACTTAAGAATATACTAATTCATAAAAGTACTACTAATAATTCTAATAATACTAATAATAATAATAATAATGGACTTTTCGGACTTCTAAAGAATAATAATTAATAGTGTTGGCAGTAGTAAGTTTAATGTCTTACCATGGTTAATTAGTATGTACTGTACCACTGCTAGTATTTAGTACAATAACAGCAGTAATAGTATTATCAATGTTTAATAATGGGTAAATCAGTACAGAAAATAACACAGAAATATTTATTCATTGTCTATTATGTCTGCCCTTGTGGAACCTCCTACTGTTAGTTAAAAAATATCGTCAAACCAGCGGGAAGGTGAAGTTATGAAATTACATACATAGTTTATATAGATACATTTTTGTATTGTCGTTACCGAACGCTTTAAGGGTTTACGACGACTGAAGGGATTTTGAACGCAGTATGTTTGGAATATTAAACAATACTGATGTTTTTCAGTAGTACACATTGACAGTTTGTGCCTTTAAAAATGTAGAGCTTTGCCTTAGTTTATATGTTCTTTGTCTTAGGGAAGGAGTATGGTTTATTTTGAGGTGGGGAAATAAGATGGTATACCTTCAGCTGTGTATAGGGCATGTGTACTATTATAATAAGTAAACAAAATAAAGCGAACACACACACACACACACACACACAAAGTAGGAATAAGCAGCTAAGAAATAACACGAGACGACTCGCAAAACAATTCGTGTAAATAACAATAATTTCCTTGAATTTCATGAACTGCGTTCTAAGACCTTAATAAAAATGAGTAAGCAAAGTGCCTCAAACGGGAGCGTAATTATTACCAAAATATATTTAAAATGTACTTTAAATGCAATCAACAGATTCTACGACACGTATTTAAAAATAATGAAATTTATAACATAAGTTCAAGGTTTCGGAAATTTTTTTTTTTTCTTTTTACTGTCTGAAAATCAAACGTTGTTTTTATTTATAAATTTATGGTTTGTTTGAAGTTTCTAATTTAAATTCATTATTGTTTGACGCTAAATTATGTATATATATATATATATATATATATATATATATATATATATACACACACACTAGTACATATTGAAGCAGTATCTACTTGTTTAACTTAGATAAGACATAGTTTATTAAAATTTTATTTGCGAATTATTTTGAAATAGTTTTAAGTGTCGTTGCCAATAAAAGTTGGAGAATTGATTTTAATTAAAATGTGGACTGATGTTTTACGGCGCTTTGTCTTCAGACATAAAGTTATTGGGTGCTTTTGTATCTGTTTTTTTTACTTTTTGGTTGGTTGTGGAAAAGGCGTTAGGGTTTTGTAGTTCGTTGTTGTTGTTGCTGCGCCTTATGATTTCTCGCTCGAATTTTTCACGTTAGTGTTTGGCACTTAGTATGAGGCACACTTCTTCCTCTGCAGATTGTGAATTGCACAAGCCTTGTGATATGGTCAAGGGCTTTCTACCACTCCCTCCCCCCCATGCACTCCTTCCTTATCCCCCTCCATCAAAATCACTATCCTCCCTTCCCCCTTCCCGCGCCCTTAACCTACTAAACTTCAAAACGCTTTGCTTGGAAGTGCCAATTTCGAGGTCTTTCTATGCCGCCTCGATCTGAGGAGTCCAGACGAGTTGTTCTGATCTCCTGGAAAACCCATCATTTCTGGAAAGAAATATCTTGGAACCTTTCGTGTCTCCATTTTTATATCTTCGTGTATCCTTCTTTATTTCCTCAAAAGATGCCACTATAGGAGCCATGCGGGTTGCGCACTCAGCACCCTTTTTCGTAATGGGGACAAGGTTACAGCGATGGAGGACTCAGAAGAGCAGCATGTAACCAAGAGCAGGGTATGCAGAAGGAAGGGGGACGGGAAGGGAGGGGTATCGCCCAATTCCCTCTTTTGCGTAACGTGCCCCTTTCGGAGATACGAGGCACAATGCTTATGCAGAGCAGATGAATAATGAAAGGAACGAAAATGAAATGAAAATGAGTAAAAGTTAATTTACTCTCTCCTCCTTCATGACTAAGGCCACACGAACGAACGAACGAACGTCACCACTTTCGCTTGTTACCGCGACCACCGTCCTCCAGCGAGATGTCTGAGTTTGTTCGTCAGTTCGTTGACGACTTCGTTGATGTTGGTTCGTTTGTGCGTGCTTAGCCAACCTTCGGCAGGAAAGAGTTCCCGTCGTGAAAGTACTCACTTACTGCTGGTTGCTCTTGGAGAGACTTTGACGTCGGGCAAAATGCGCGCGCTTCATCACAGTCTTGCCCACAATAATTAATTTGGGCTCTAGCAAACCCATTTTCATCTTGAGTGCATTGTGGGAGGATGTCACTAGTGCCAAGTGCCACTTATATTAAATTACATTACTGCTTGGATTAAAACTGAAGTGGAACTTCGAGGAATAAAAAGTTTGTTTTTTTTTCACCTGTGGATACTCCTCCAAGTGCCAAGTGCCAAATGTATTACGTGAAGTACTGCTCACAGTGCCATTTTGCCCGATGCAGCACGTGGATACACTGTTTAAAATACTGAGTGATTGTGTATGATTTTGTTTCACATTTTTAAAGGATTGATGAGTACAAAAGTTTAAACAACAAAAGTTTGTACATTTTAAAAATATACGATAAAAAACGAGTGTTTTAATGTTTACGAACATAATCGACTCGAGTTTTTTTTCACATTTATTTTTTCTTCTCATTTTCGGTGAACAACAAATGAAAATAAAACCTTTTTAAATTATAATATATATATATATATATATATATAATTTTGCTCTTCTTAAGCCTGTGTTCACCTGTTCCTACTCAATTTAATATTATTTCAAGTAATATATATATATATATATATATACACAGCCAAAGACAAGTGTTAGACGCAACTGACAGATCTTTATAAGTTTCAGAAAGGTACCTTTAATGATGAATTGTGAAAGTGTTTTTAAAAAATTAGTGATAAATTCCAAATAGAATCTAAAACAATCTTATACCGCAAAAAACTTTATATATATATATATATATATATATATATATATATATATATATATATATATAATATATATATATATATATATATATATATATATATATATATATATATATATATATAATCGTTGCCTTAATAAAGTTTATTCTTTACAGTGGATTTTGTATATATATTCTAAAAATACAAATTTTACTGAATTCATTCTTGATTTCGAGGAGTCGAAACGGGAATAAAACTGAAAGATAAAATACAATAAGTGAATTTTTATTATTGTTTAATTAATAATTACTTTATTTCGGGAGATTTTTAATACTGTTTTAAATATATTCTGTCTTCAACTGAAAAGGTAAGCCATTTATAATTTTTACTTCTCTCGTATAATATCTGTAGATTGATAGATAGATAGATAGATAGATAAGTATGGACCATTGACAATGAAATTTAAATGTTTGTTAAAGTGAATGATAGAAAATAACTTTAATGTTTGAGATTTGTATTATTCTGATGTTGGTTGTTGGTTGTGGATTCTGCGTCGTTTGTGACTAAGTGAGGAGCATTTCTGAGATCTAAAAATACTTTGCAATTTGTAATTTGCTTTCGTAATAAAAAAAGTTTGTTTAAAAGATCTATAAATATAACGATTTCATGTAAATACGAAGAGAGACAGAGAAAGAGAGACATAGATAAAAAGAGAGAAAGAGAGACATAGATAAAAAGAGAGAAAGAGAGACAGATAAAAAGAGAGAAAGAGAGACATAGATAAAAAGAGAGAAAGAGAGACAGATAAAAAGAGAGAAAGAGAGACATAGATAAAAAGAGAGAAAGAGAGACATAGATAAAAAGAGAGAAAGAAAGACATAGATAAAAAGAGAGAAAGAGAGAGAGACGGGTGCTTTTATGGCTTTAAGGTGAAATACGTTTGCGAAGAAAAGGAGAGTTTGGGAGTGGAAAGATGAAGGTGGATGGGTATACGAAGGGAGGAGGAGGAGGAGGAGGAGGTCATTTTGAAGTGGGCATTTATTTCATCCAATTGTCTCTTCGTGAATTAAATAATTAATGAAGCATTTTGTATTGATGTAATAAACAGAGGTTACACACTCGTGTTCGAAGAAATTATGGACGAATTCATTTTGCTCAAAACCACGAGTCTGCACACGCATTCAAGGACACACACACACACACATTATATATATCCCTATACAGATTTGTGTCCTTGTTTATGATGATGCAACTCAGCTGACATAAATTATATTTATATCTCATTAGTTTAAGCTCTTAAAATGTTAATGTATGTTAAATTCAGACGTTAAATATATTTCAATTTTTTCAGTGTGAAATAAATGAACTGAAGTAAGACTAGTAAATTCCTTCATGTAAATCCGAGGGTAATAATCCGAGGGGAGTAGTAAGCCGAGGTTTACGAATCGTGTTTGAAGTGATTCGTTCCGTGGCATTTCTTGCACTGAATATTCGAGTCTCATTTTCGGTGGCTTTTTGCCTTCGCGATGTTGTTGTTGTTGTTGTTGTTGATCGTCATCGTCGATTTTCTTCATTCGTTTTGTTTTGGTCTACCTTCGATCGTTTTACGTTTTCTGTGGGATTTTTTTTTTGAGGGATGGGGTGGGATTTGCGTCGTAGTTTAATTCTCTCTCTCTCTCTCTCTCTCTCTCTCTCTCTCTCTCTCTCATATTTATTCGTTTATTTATTTTGTTCTTCTGGGTTACATCTTAACCACGTTGCACCATCACTTCCCGCTAGATCAGCGACGTTAAACGACATTGGGTTTCGGTAGTAATTGGATAGGCGACTGTTCTCTACGTCCAGATGATGTACTGACTCGTGGTTTCGGATTCTATGAAAGCTGTATTCTTTTTTAATCCTGCGTCCAGCCCGGCCCGTAAGAATTTTATAAAACATGTACCCGGTTTGGCCCAGCCTGCATTTGACAGTATGTTAGCAGCATTTTATTAAAAATTTACAGATATTTTAATTTTTTTATCATTCACTACACATTTGAAAAAAGTTGAAGCCCGTACCCGCCCAGGCCACGGATACGGGCCGGGCCGGGCCGGGCCGTACAGAACTCGGAGCTGTAATTCCCTTCCGTCACATGACCTTTGCCGTTTTGAAGCAGCTTAAACAACCCCAAACATTATTGTTGTTGTTGTCTTTATTTTTGCCTCTTGTATTATATATGCGCCTTGTGGTGTAGTGGTTAGCATCGCTGAATATGAATCCACTGGCCCCGGGTTCGATACCTGGTGATGGCAGTCGGCGTGCAGCAAACCCAGCTGTTCATCCTTCCGTACAATAAAATCGGTCGATAGGTAGTTCGGTAGCCTAGTGGTTAAGACGCTGGGCCGCTGATCAGGAGGTTGAGATCGAATCCGGGTGAGGACTTTGTAATTTCTACCCCCCGTAGTGGGTCGTGGTTCGGATTCTACTTTAAGCTGTATGAGGAACAAGCTTCATCAGAATGAACAATTCGGCAAAACCAGGTTAACCAAGGTTACAGTGTGTATATATATGTATATATATAAAACGGAAACCGTATATATATATATATTAAAGTATACATACTAAAAGCAATGTGAAAGAATATATATATACACAAAACTCTCATTATACATTAATGTTTCATGGTCGAGTGAGTAACGTAGCGGCTCCCAAAGTTCCAATTTTCAGTGACATCGGTTCGATCCCTCCCCTACCACACACACGTTTATTTCTAATGTATTTAATCTTAAAACTTAAGTTGCTGTTAGTACGTTGTTCTCAATTAACAAAAATAATATGGATGTTAATTATGATCTGTTAATGAAAATAAACTGAAATGGAATTTTGTTGACATTTTCTCCAATAGATGGCGCCACGGACTTCGATTAAATTAGTTTTAAAGAATCAGTTCCACGAAAAGTACTTTCATCAGGCATCCAATTTTGATGAAAATTATCCTCAACTGACGGCACTCGCTCGACGAAAGAATTTTTAACATCTTGATGAAAAGTCGAGTCTCAGTGTACCTTAACTTGAAAAAAAACCTAAGCTAGCGTAAGTTAACCTCATCAAGACTAACTTATGTTTTTTCGATACACACACACACACACACACACACCAGAAAAATTCTAGATTTGTTAGACTTATTTTAATATTGGGAGCTACCACTCTAAAAACTTTCAGTTGTGTCTACTTTAAGATGAAAGGTTACAAAGAGTAATTAATTATCATTCTAACGAAAAACAACAACAACTTTTTCAAGACTACACTGAGAGTAGGTCGAAAGTAGATGGAAAGTAAAGGATGTGATTCTCTTCTTGACGTGCGAAGTAGTCTTCACAAACTAAACGAAAAATATGAAACGAACATTTTCAGGGATTAAATACTTTTTATTGTATAAATATTGTAAATATTATATAAATATTATAAAAATGTTATTTCCTTAATATCCGTTCTAAAGGGAAGACAACGAACAGCTTTTTAGAGTGCACAGAGTGCACAAAGTATTACCTTGCTAAAAAAAATTACCCCATTATATCTGTGAATTATCACATACTTCTGCCCATTGGACGTTTGCGCGCGCGCGCGCACACACGCACACACACACACACACACACACATATATATATATATATATATATATATATATATATATATATATATATATATATATATATATAATATATATCGTGTAATGTTTCCTCGATTTTTTAGCCCGAGTGAGAATGAAGGTCAACGCATGTCAAAAAAGTTCTCATTTTTAGGGACTTTTTCTCTCCCTTAAAAAGTGGCCGAATGTCCCCGCTGAGGGACCAGATTTCATACTCATCTTACTTATTGTTTTGCTAAAATTCATTTATGGCTTTATTATAAGAAAAACTGTGTCACAGTTGGTTAAGTTACTCTAGATTAGGTTAGGTTGGGCGAGCTGAAATTAAACTGGGCGAGGTTACAAATTATATATATATATATATATATATATATATATATATATATATATATATATATGTGTGTGTGTGTGTGTATGGGATGAATTTCACAATTAAACACGTGAAATGAATGAATGCTGCAAACCCACAAGGAAAAAGAAAAATGATTCCCTGACGAGGTGTAGCTCTGAATACACGAAAAGCCTTGGAATCGTTTTTCTTTTTCCTTGTGGGTTTGCATATATATATATATATATATATATGCAATCTCGATACGTTGGATTAAGTTTTCGATTTTGATATTTAAAATAGATACTTGGGCATATTTGCTAAATTAGTTAGTCTTATACATTGTAAATAAAAAAAAAATCATATATATATAATATATATATTAAAACCGTGAGACAAAGTAAAAAAGTAACATTATCGCTAACTTTAGCCTGCCACTCGTAATGTGTATATTTTTAATTATTCAAGATAACATCTGTATATGATCCCTTATAAGATTGCCCGCGCAAATGCCCATCTCAATAAAATAAAAATTGTTGTTTGGACGACTAAAATACTTTAAACTGAATTTACCGTTCAGTTAAAAACAAAAATAACAAAAAGAACAACAACCAAAAAAAACAACCTTGAATACAACTCGGTAAAAAATAAAGTAAATGAATAAATGTAAAGTAGTTTTACATGAAGTGTATTTAGTTATATAAATAGCAGCAAAAGTTTCTGTATCTCCTCTATATAAAACATGATAATAATAATATTAGTAGTAATAATAACAATAATAATAGGTGAATAATTAATAATAATGTTAATAATAATAATAGGTGAACAATTAATAATAGTAGTAATAATAATAATAATAATAATATGTGACACATACTACTACTACCTAATAATAATGATGATGATAATATGTGAACACATACTACGGATCACCTGAAGATCAGGGCCCCCCAGCCTTCGTTAGTTAGCCTTATAAGGCTAACTAACGAAGGCTGGGGGCCCTGATCTTCAGCTGATCCCATACTACTATGACCCAATAATAATAATAATATGTGAACACATACTACTAGTACTGCTACTACATAATAATAACAACAATTTGAACAAAAGGCCATGAAACTATTCATTTGAATTCACGTTATGTTCCACAAAAATTACACAAAACATCAATTTGGAGAACTTTAAAAAAACAATTAAGAGTGTTTTAGTTCCATTCTTTTGTGACATTATCTGTCCGTAGTGCATTCTGTGTCGACAATTTCATAGTAACAAGTTAATCGTTGCATATAATCTTGATAATAACTTTTTAAGCGATGTAAATTACGTTTTTATGTATAAAATGCTATTTTAAATAGCTTTAAAATAGTTTACTAAAAGTGCAACTCATCAATGAAACCCCTTTTCTCGACAGAAATTATTTATCTGTATACTTTATCCGAGAATATACAGGGTGGCCAGAAAGTCCCTTTGCATGAAAAACAAGGACAACATACAGATACGCTATAATGTCACTGCAAAGGGATTTTGTGGCCACTCTGTACTATAGATATTTTGCTAATATAGAAAGTATATGTAAGTAGGCGCATGAAAATGGGTATATTAAAATAGACACACGTAATTGGCTATATGTAAGTAGACAAATACGCGAGTGAACATTGCAGTCTTTGAGATTAAGTGGAGTTTAATACAAATTTTGCACTCTCCCACAAACGGGTAAATGAAACTGACTTCGCGTTTTGACTGTGTCCAAGGATATTTGTCAACTAAACATAGAATTACACAAGGGCATCGGATACACAACATACAAACAAATTTAGCAACAGATTCGTTCTCCTCGCTGTTCATTTGCTGCGAAATTGTAAACGTGTTATATGTGTTATATACATAATATAACCGTATACTTGAAACTAATAACACTAATTAGAGGAAATTAGAAGATATATATATATTGCTGTTCGGTTTGGTTTATACAAACGTCTTTTATTCCCGGCCCCCTGGCCCCCTACTATTTCAAATTGTTATTTAAAATAACATGGAAAAATTGTCATCTAAATTCAGTTATACAAAAAACATTTTCCTTTTTAGGCAAAAAAGAAATTTTCAGGTTTGGAAAAGGCTGTTCTGGGCTTGTTTCATTTTAATTGCTATAAATTCGAGATTTTATTAAGATTTTCACGTGATTTCCTTCTGATTTTTTATTTTTACACACACGCACACACACACACAAATTGCTTTTCCTTAAGTTCAGGATTCATATACATTTTTCATTTACACGAAATAAGAAAAAAATCTGTTAACCCAAGAAAGAGAGCGTAGCCTATCATAATAAAAGTACACTTGTTTTTCTGGGATGATATTTTTTATTGTACACAAGTTAATTTTTATTACCGTTTGGTAACAATAAATTCTTTAATTTAACTTATAAATGTAATTTATAGTTGCTCTGTGTGCGGTCCTACACTGGCCTTCTAAGGTTAAAATAACATTTCGGAATATTTGTCGTGATTTAATTTTCGTCCCGAGTATCGTCATTTTCGTGTAATGAATATAGTTTAAAAAATTATAATTTAGAAAATAATTTATTGATAATTATAATAAATGCAAAAATTATGTTATAAAATAAATTATAATTATTATCAATGTATAAATAATGTTACTCTATCATTTGGGTTTATACAGTATATTAAAAATAAATTTTAAATGTCATTTACACTACGTCCATTCCTCAAGGTTCATAAAGGAATTTGTTTTCAAGTATAAGATTGAATCAGAAACGTCATGAAACCTTTTAAAATGTACCTATTATGCTTAAATTTATATTCACAGGCGAGTAGTGTGTAGGCCTTTATGCATATCTTCACAGTGCATAAGGAAAACGCACACATGAGAAGGTAATTATATATGCGTGTATACACACTTGCACAGATATAACTATATGAACGAATTATAAATTCTATATACACTTCATTTTTAGCAATTCACTTTAAAACGCTGTTCCATATCGCAGTTTCAGAATAAAAATCTATAAACGTGAGTCTGATAATGTATCCTTGGTTTGCCTACGCATTTTTTAAAGCTTTTGAAACTGCAAAAGGCATCGGAGTTTCTCCCATGCAGCCAGGACCAAGCTCACCTCTGCGTCTGGGGTCCCTCGATCAGTTCTGGTAATGTCAGGGCCATTAGTGGCGGCTTTATTGGAGTTTTGGCCTTCTGCGCGCCGTCCACCAATCACGGATGGCTTTGATATTGCGTCACTGTTTTTCATTTGCTTTATAAGTATCCCGAAGGTAGTCAATGGCAGATTGGTTCTTACTTTTATACGGGTATTCGGCCCCTATACGGATATATATATATATATATATATAAAGCTTAATCTTTTGTCTATATCCTGAATGTTTGTTTATATATATATATATATATATATATATATATATATAAATGACTGAATGAATGAATGAATTAATTCTTGTATTTACTTAGGCTTTTAAATTATTTAAAATTATCTCTCTAGAAATAGAAGCACAAATACACACCCACTGACATCAAATACCTTCGATTCTTCGTCAGCTTTCGGCTCTCTTGAATGTATAGTCTATACTCAGAGTTTTCCATTTTAGGAACTTAACAAGTTTAGGTAACTAAGTTCAAGACCATCCACACCATGGTTCACTTTAGAGAGACGGGAATCCGGTCTCTCCCTCTTCTTCATTGAATCCAAATTTAACACACACACACACACACACACACACGTGTGTGTGTGTGTGTGAATATTATTACCACCTTATACTTAAGCGAGGTGCCGTCTTTCTTAAATCCATATATCTACAAAAATAATTAACCAAACCTAATTTGACCCAATCTAACCTTAGCGTCATCGAACTGAGAAGGGTGTGATAAGTGTTTGGGATGTAATTGAAAGCTCGAAGGGAGTCTTCTGTTACGTCATTAAATAGTGAGGTACTCTTTAATTTAGCCTAACCTAACCAAACCTTAACTACCAGTGACCTAACCTAATCAAAACTAACATATCTTTTTTCTGACAGCAAAAATGTTTTTAAAGTTTGTTTATATAATTTTTTTAGTGTTCTGAAGTACCGAAAGTGTTACCTCACAAAAAAATTACTTCACTACATCTGTATATTATCACACACTCGACCTCACTTATGCCTAGTTGCGTACGTACCCCACAAAAAGTTGCGACATTTAACCTAATCTAAACTACCTCGCTAACTTAATCTAACCAAACTTTCATTATATCCCTTTTATTCATAACATTTAATGATTTTCATTATTAAAAAAAAAAATTCGAACTATTACAACGCTGCTAATGTCGCTGCATGCACGTTCGTGTCGCTATGAGTTATAAGTGTGTATCCTAAAGGTTGTCTCGGTTTCGTACGGTAGCCAAGAACACCCACACACACATTAAAAAACAACAGGGCAAGTCTTTTCCTTTCGAAAATTTTGTCATAATATATACAGTGTGTGTGTGTGTGTGTGTGTGTGTGTATATTATAAGTAGTCTATTTAAGTACACATTTAAGACTCCTTACAAATGAATGAAAAATATTGGATTTTGAAAATTGGGAATGAAAATGAGTAATAAGATTTAAAAATATAAAAAGAAGTGTGCAAACCTTTTAAATTTCCTCACTCTTCACATTTTATGATGATCACAACGATTCTCTCGACATTTCAAGATCAAATCAAATTCCAGATTTTTAATGTCAGCCTTTTTTTTATCGTGTGTGTGTGTGTGTGTGTGTGTGTGTGAAATTATAGGCGCATGCGCATAATTTGGCAGTTTCGAAAGCGGTAAATACTTTTCAGTTTGTTATACCATTTAACTTCACTCTTTCTGAGGGTTCCTTCCTTCGATGTCTTATCGGGCCACGTCTTAGCGACTTTGCAACACCGCTTCCTTTTCGATCAGCGAGATTAAACGACGTTCGGTAGTTGGATGGGTGACACTGTCCTTTGCGTGTGGATGATGTAGCGACTCGTGGTTTGGATCTCGCATAAAACTGTTATGGAGGAGATTGAACAATCCCAAACATCGTTAATATTATTGATTTCGCGTTTAAATAACATATCAGAAATTTGTTAGAATTAACTTAAGAATTCTCATTTCGTCCAAAATCGTAAAATTGGAATGAATGAAACGGACGTAGAAACCTTTATTTTTTATTTTTTTATATTTTTCGTAGCAAAATTATCATCCTTTTTCTTTAAAATATTATTTTTTGAGATTAATCTTTCAATTTCCAAAGGTCTTTTCTGAGATTCAATAAAGTCGTCTATATCAATTAGAATGAAATAGTAAAGTTAGGTGTATAAAATTAAAATAATATATAGAAAGTAACTCCAAGCACGCATGCAGGGGGTGATCCTTTCATCTTGTCATCGAAGGATGAGAGATAACATCCTCCGTGACGCTATAACGGCGTCAAAAACTAAAAACAAAACCCCACAAAGATTACATATATATATTATACACGTACTGCAACTGAAGCTCATGCGCATCGTATTTCTCTTTTTTTGTAACCTTTGGACTTGCAACCAATGCTTCGAAAGGTTAAATGCTATTTGCAGAAAGTATGCAGTCATTGTCAATATCTTCCTACACTTACACTGATGAATAAACCAAAAAACAAAAAAATACATAAAGAAATGTTTGCTTTATTTAATGAAGTGATGAAACGGCCATTATATACGACAGGAAATCAAATAACTTAAATTACAATTATATTTTTCTTTGAGTTATATAATAAGGTACAGATCTTCACACATATATATATATATATACACACACAAACCGAAGGAAAAAATGTAAAACATCCACTCTGAGTACTTTCGAGTTTATTTTAACTCCTCTTCAGGGAGACTGAAAATACAGACGAGTCCGCTCAGCTTATAGTATATGTTACAGTCAAAGCGTGAAACCAGTGATTTCACGTAATGCCTAAAAATTTCAGGCATTTCGTATAATTCAATTGCCCCTTAAACATAGATAATACGCATTAACCTAACCTAACCACCCTAACTTAACCTAACCTAACCTTCACGAAGTCGTTAATCGCTTAATCGAATTACGCGAAATGCCTGAAATTTTTAGGCATTACGTGAAATAACTGTTTCATACATTGACTGTAACATATACATGTTTCATCAGAAAGGATCTAATCCATTTTTTTATGCTGATTTAAAATAAGGTTAGAAATACAGTCATCAAATTTATATGTACCGAAATTGACATTAAGATTATCAATATGCTTAATACACGCTTCTTCAATTATATTTCTTTCAACATTGCTATTAGTTTTTAATAAGACACCTGAATTATTCCAATCAATTGCATAATTAGTTGTTATTACGTACTTGAACAAATATGGCGCTAGGTTCATTAGCTGTGCGAATACAATATTTATGCTGTTTGATTCTACTGGCCACAGTTTGCATGTTTGACTGATATATTCTAAATTATAATCTTTGTATTTAATAGAATAGATACATCCAGGGATATAGCTTCCCTCACCTTGTCACCACCAGCTTCCCTCACGCAGATAGCTGGTGAGGGAAGCTATATTTTGGAGCCTATTTGCGAGTGACCTGTTGTCCACGTTGGGCTTCCATCATAAAAAAGAAAAACAATAGTATTTGTCAGTTACCATTACTTATTCGGACTATAATGGATTTAATTTTCCTAGAAAAGTTCCTTGTTCTATGCACGGTCTGTATGTAATACATATATCGGGTGGACAAAAAAAAAAGAAGGGAGACCTCGAACTTTGGCTGTAAAATCCAAAGTTATGGTCAGATTTCAATATTTTTTTCACACCCCACATCTAAGTAAATTTCCTCTACGGTGAGCGGATTTCAAAGAAAACTAATGAAAATTACGGATTTATTGAACATTTCTTTATGCCACTGGAAATTCTCCACTTGCACTACAACTGCATTGTCTGTGCTGTGCAGATAAAAAGTTACAAAGTACTCACATATGGTGCTACCTTGATGTTAGAAAAACTGCTCGATATGTTTACCACGAACTTCTACAACCTTTTTCAGTCTAGGACGGAACCTATCTATGGCTTTATTGATTTTTTTCTTGTGGTAGCTCATCCCATTTTTCCAGAAGAAGCTGTCGTAAATGAGCGACACTTCTTACTTTGACCCGATAAATTCTCTGTGACAAATTTTCCCAAAGGCCGAAATCGACAGGATTTAAATCAGGACTGTTTGGTGGGCAAATTTAATACCGCTACCTGGTATTCTTTTGATATCTCCTGTTTTATCGATTTTCTTGAAGCTTGTCCAAACCTCCTGCAGTTGGCTTACGTTAATTAAAATCGCTTTAATTATCAACTTGAACCTATGATTAGCAAGATTTTTCTGGAATATTCGCCATAAATCCAATTTCTCAGCTAAAATGCTAAAAGATGGCATACAAACCATAAAATTACCTAGTACTAACATACTTAAATTTTATGGTTCTATATACCGTATTTGCCGAAATATGACGGATTTAAAAGGTCTCCCTTTTTCTTGCTGACCCGACAATGCAGTAGTAGTGTAAATGGAGAAGTTCCAGTGGCATAAAGAAATGTTTAATAAATCTGTAATTTTCATTAGTTTTCTTTGAAATTTGCTCACCGCATAGGAAATTTACTTAGTTGTGGGATGTGAAAAAAATACTGAAATCTGACCATAACTTTGGATTTTATAGTCAAAGTTCGAGGTTCCCTTTTTTTTTTCCCACCCGATATATAATGCAAACCCACAAGGAAAAAGAAAAATTATTCCAAGGCCTTTCGTGTATTCAGAAGTACACCTCATCAGGGTCATTTCACGTGTTTAATTGTGAAGTTCATCACACACACACACACACACTTTCGTTCTCAAAGACACGAGGTAACAGTTTAATTTAACTGCAAACAGTTTGTAGAATACTTCTCAATTTATATTTGTCATTTATTTTCTTGGTTATGCGAAGTTATTATTTTATGAGATTTTTTTTTCAATTTAATGGATAAGATTTTAGCAACATTTTTTTTTTTTTGTTTGTTTTGGTTGAACTAAAATTTTGTTTTGTAAACGCAATGAAACTGTTTATTCCAAGGGGTGAAATGTCAGGTTCATCTTTTCTGTTTATTTCATGTTTTTTTTTTTAAATCTATAGCGTCAAACTTTATCATTCAGTTACTAGCAAATCATTTATATACACATATATATATCAGGAGCATATTTAGGGAGGGGGTGGTGGATTCCTAACGCCCTGTCAAAAACAAACGAAAAAATTAAAGTTCGGGAAAATAACACAATATTGGTAAACGTATCAATACTGAAACGCATCAATACTGAAACGCATCAAGATATCACTGAGGTCCACAATGGGGATCACTAGGAGACAGGCCTAGCCCTCCTGCACATTCACAGGGACATTCAACTAGACACTGACCAGCTCATCACCAAGTTTGCCCAACGCTGTTCAAGGAAGATGAAGCTTGTCAACATTCTAGCAGACAAGTAGACATTGTAGACTGACAACCTACTGACAATATGAACTGTGATGGTGATTACAAAAGCCTTTAAAGAACATGAATGCATAGTATATGATAATGTATGTGATTAATTTTGTAATGGTTGTACAGTATATGTATTGTGATATCTAAAAGTGAATAGAGGGTTATAAAAATGACTTGTCTTATTTACAGTGTATTTATAGTGTTTACATGGCATCACACGAAAGTACATGGTTTTTGTCCAATTTTTATCTTAGGATGACCCTTTGGCCACCAGGTTGGAAACCCCCCTAAGCGCACCTCTGGGATGATAGAAGTAAATAGACACCTTTGGTTTTTCCAAAGTTTTTCATTTGATAATAAAAGTCAATAAGTAATATGAGATTTATTGAATCAATATATTTAGAATCGTGTTACTTTCCCTTCTGCATTATGTAAAGCTGACACACGTTCTGGCATTCCATTAATAAAACATTGTGGTGTCTATTTACTTTCGTCAGCGTTCTCTCTCTCTCTCTCTCTCTCCTACCCGCGGGGGTCGTGACAAGCACTTCAGTTAATATGTTTAAGAACAGGTTAGGTAGGTATTTTAGTAGCATCAATTTGCATTAAAGGGCGGGTAGTTTCACGAGTTAAAAAATGAAATTTCAGGTGGGCCTGCAGCAGGCGGGTTGAGATGTGAGTGGGTTAATTCCGTTGACCGCAGTGTCGGTCAGTATGAGGCCTCTCACCCCAGAAATCTTTGGGGTGAAACCTCTGACTTCCCCTCATCCCCCCTTCCAGATCTGCTCGGCGAAGGAGGCAATATAAATTAATACATGATAAATCTTCGGTACGGTGTCTTTGGCAGGCTATGAAGAAATGATACAACGACGAAATTATGACTTCTTGTACATAATAAATAAGTAAATAAAAAATTTCTTAAAAAATGCATGGTATACATTAGTTTAATATTCATGCTATCCTTCATTTTCCGCTCTCTTCTTATGAGTAAATGAGTACACGACATAAGTGTATGCATGGTGTGAATGAACTCTGAAGCTATTCGCTTCATTATACTTTTTCCTACTTTCTTATAAACCTTCTTTCACTACTGTTTTCTGTCAGCAGTGGCTGGCGGAGGGAAAAAGCCTTGTTCTATACTTTACTGTTACTGCTATTCATGTGTGGAAGCTTTACACGTATATATGTGTAGTATGGTATAAGTTTTCAGTATTCTTTTTTCATTGTTATTTCTTACTTTTCTAACTCGGCGACATTCAAAGAGTTGGCAGAGACATACACATGACAGACATCCAATTACAGAAAACACGCTCACACATTCGCCTGCCTTGTTAATAAACTAGATAAGTATTTTGTAGAAATACATAATTTTCTAATGAACAAAAACTAAAAAATAAAAATTATGACATGGATTAGGTGAGGTAAAGTTGCGTTTCTGTCGTCCCTATTTTTTCTCTTCCTCCTCTTGGGTAGCTGGGTGCATGTGAAGGGTAAGAGCATGGTGTGGAAAATCTGATTTCCCTTCTTAATTCCTGTTTCAACCCCTTTCTTGGAGAAGCGTTTCATCACCTTACCTGCATGATGGGTTTGCGCGTACATGGGTGTAGACCTGGAGAGTTTCCATAATCTTTTTGGGGCTAGCCTGGAATGAGCCATGAGATCTTCGTTGGCCCGATACCTCGTTAAATAGAACTGTAAATACGTGGTATAAAATCAAAATATATGTTCGAGGTTTTTGTGACGATACCAAGTAGTTGATATACGTTTAGCACAAATATATTATTGTTAGATTATACAACCATGCTTTCTATGTGTGCATAACGTAAGTATCGAGCTAGATTATATATTCTCCTCTTTCCTGTAGAATTTATTTCGCTACTTTTCCAGGGTCAAGGTATTTTTTTCAACCTTTTTCCGTACCCGCCTCTGGCGGGGAGGGATTTGAGGGTGGGGAGAGAGCGTTATGCTTTTCTATCCAGTTTTCTACTGCTGCCAGAATAATTAAAACATGCACTAGTTTAATAACAGGAACCTCCCCGAGTGAACCGAAAGGTCTTTGAGGTTTCCCCTTGTCCTTGTAATTCTCTCTCTCTCTCTCTCTCTCTCTCTCTTACTTAATTTGTTATTTATGTGAGTTCGAACGACGGTTCACGATCGACCTCTCTGCAGCATGGCTGGTCAGGGACTTTGCACAAGAATCTGTCCAGCTAGTTCTTGAAGTTATTCAGGTCGGTGTGCTGGAGATTCCTCACGTCTTTTAGTAGGGCAATGAAAAGCTTTGGGCCTCGTATTCTGAGGGTATTTGAAGGGTCCCGCGTCTTAAGGTACCTAAGCGCTAAAATCTAAATTCGCCAGAAATCGCCTCCAAAGTTCAGCAATACAGTAGTAGTAGTAGCTTCATAAGGTTTTCAACCATACTTCTAGTCAGAGCTGGGCAATAAATACATTGAATGTATTTAAATACTAAATACTAAATACATGGGAGAAATGTATTTAAATACTAAATACTAAATACATTTTACGAATGTATTTAGATACTAAATACAAAATACATCAATTGTATTTAAATACATTTGTAAATACATTTTAAATACATACAAATTTTAACATATGCATTCACTAATTCACTAAGCCATGACACGCACACGATAAAGAAATCAACCGCTTTCGACTAAGAGTGGCACACAACTGATTGAACTGACACGTTGAAACATGAACCATGCTGTACTACACTGTCGACGCGTCGTACTGTGCTAGTACAGAACGTGTATTAAACCAGTAAAAGTATTTACATTTTTATATTTTGAGTATTTAAATACATTGTATTTAAATACTCATTAAAGTATTTAAATACTGTATTTAAATACATGAAAAACAATGTATTTATAAATACAGTTCTAAATACACAAATGTATTTAAATACAAATGTATTTAAATACTGCCCAGCTCTGCTTCTAGTGTCGTAATGTTGTTATAACCCAAACCACGCGATAGAGGAAGGGTGAAAATAGTGATATCCATCAAAAACACGTTTTCGCCTGTGGTGGCGCTTAGGTACCTTAAGACGCGCAAACCCTCATTTTCCATCCTCGTTTTCATGGCCCCCTGTCCCACCGCAGCTGAAACAGTACAAAATCTGCCTCTTCTCTCATTCCAGTTTGATTCTATTTCGTTTCTAAGGTTAGGGACAAAGTCTTCAAGTATTTTCCATAGGTATATTATTGTGTACCGCTCGCGCTTTCTTTCGAGAGAGTAGAGTTTCAGGGATTGTAGTCGATACCAGTAGTCTTCACCTTCCGTTTCTTCTATCTTAGACGTAAAAGTCCTTTGTTATAGCTTCAATGTTCGCAATGTCTCGTTTTCTCTATGGGCTTGTGAGTACTGAGCAATACTCAATTACTGGTTGGACTAGAGTCCAGGGGTTCTTAACCTGTCGCTCGCGAACAAAGCCTGCTTTTCTAATGCAAAGCAAAAAGGATAATATTTTTCCTGAAATTTTTACTGCTGACTTCAAGATAACATTTTCATTCATGGTCGACATTTTTAGCCATTTAAACGACTTAAATCTGAGGTTGCAAGGGAAAAATAATTTTGTTGTTGCCTTATATGAGGAAATTACGGGATTAAAAAAAAAAAAACTTTTTCAGAGCCAAGTTTCTAAGGACAATCTTAATCATTTTCCTGAACTTAAAAAATGTTTGGCTGAAACTGCTAGCAATTGTCCATCACTCGTAGTAAAAGCACTCGAAAACATTAGTGACGAGTTCGAAGAGAGGTTCAAACACTTAAAAGAGCATCTACCAAACTTTCAATTATTGACAAACTACATAAATTTCGAGATTGATGATCTGACACAAATTTTCAAACAAGAGGAAATAGCAGCTGCAGAATTAGAACTAATTGATGTTTTTCAATATACCTAAAAATTTTAATTAAGCATTATGAAGTTTGCATGCGTATTTAAAGAAATATTTAAATAGATATTTAACTATCTAATTTAAACTTTAAGTTTAAGTTAAAGGCTTTTTTTTATATATGTTGCTCACTCTGTAATTAAGTGCCAAAAATTTGCTCACTTAAGAAAAAAGGTTAAGAACTCCTGGACTAGACTTTTCCATAATTTGAGAATGATGTTTTTCTTTTCTGCTGCGAAAGTTCCTCCAGATGATTCCCATTATTTTTCTAGCCGTTGTAATTTTGATGTTGTAGTGCTCTCTGAATTCCGCATCCGACGACATAATTACTCCAAGATCCCTGATTTGTGGATTTGGTGTTAGCTGTTTGTCTTGCAGAGTTTTGTACCCTTTTTTCTGTAGCTCTTTGTTATTACCATATTTTAGAAGTTGGAATTTTTCTTCGTTGAATTTCATATTGTCTTCTGCCCACTGGAATAATGTTTCAAGGTCGTTTTGTAATTTTTCCGTTATCTTCGTTCAATATTTCCTTTCATATTTGACTCCATCTACCACCACCACTTTGTGTTGTTTGCGTCAAGAAATTAAATATACATTTTCCCAGCTTTCCAGTAATTCCTGTATCCTTAAGTTTGTGTGCTATAATTCCATGGTCACATTTATCGAAGGCTTTAGCAAAGTCATTATATATTATATTTGTTTTGTGTTCGACACAGTTTCCAATATTTTCTCCTGGTGGTCTAATAGCCGTGATAGGCATGATCTTCCAGCTCTGAAGCCATGTTGATTTGGGTTGTACAAGTTCATTTCTTGTAGGTAGTAGGTAGTTTTGCCTCTAATTATACGTTCAAAGCACTTTATAAGGTGGGAGGTGGAGTTACCGGCCGATAATTCTTGGTCATTGCTCTGTTACCACTAGGGTTTCTCCTTATATGCAGTTTTCTTCATCCCGGGAAATCCTGGGAATTCTCGGAAAAATTAAGCCAATTCCCAGGATCCCGGGAAATCCAGGAAATGGTTGTATATTTAAGAGAACGGTAATTTTTTTTATTGTCAGTGATAAAATAACCTTTTAGAATTGGGATAACCAATTACAGTACTTATGCCTAGATGACCACTTTTGCATTGTAATACTTGAAATGAGTTTACCAATCAGTGGTAGCTATTTATTATTTATTAAACATAATATTTATCATGCTATTCATCTGCAGGGGACAAATAAAAGGCTAAAATATTATATTCCTTTAATTATAATTAAGTGCATTTGCAAATAAAAAAAAGAAAAAGAAAAAGAAAAACTTAATTCAAAAAAAATAATTTATACCTTTTATCTCAACATATTTTATCTTAAAATATTTAGCCAATACAAAAAATAAAAATAAAATAAACTTCATTAGAAAAAATAATTTCATCCTTTTATCTTAAAATATTTTATCTTGAAATATTTAAAGAGTCAATCAACATTTTTAAAATAGCTTCTTAAAAAACATAAACAATCGATATTTCTATCACTAAGACGAGTTCTCAACTTGGTGATAAATAAACCTGCTGCAGAAAAGGCTCTTTCTGATTCAACAGAGGTTGGCGGAATTGTTTTCAGTGCATCAAATAAGTTCATGATGTTTGAAGTTCTGTTCCCTATTGTCTCGAATAACTGCAGTTCTTGCTTCAAATACTCGCTTAAACTCTGAGCAAGATGAGTTGCCTGCGATCGCTAGATAATATACTGAGACTCGGTTCCTTGTATTATACCCAGCGCTAGCGACATTCCCTCGGCCAGTTTTTGGCATATGGGCCCACTTTTAGATTGCTCTAAGTTGCTAATGCTAGTAGGTGTTCATTTAAGAAAGCAGAAAAGTAGAATAAAATGTGGTAAATATTATGCAGTTTTCTTTAATTTTACCCAAGAGCCTTCTAATAACAAAAGAAAAAACAAATAAATCAAAAAAAATAAATTAAGTCATTTTAAAATTCCGGGATTTCCCGGGATATTTGTCCAATTCCCGGGATTTTCAAATCCAACAAAAACAGCCGGGATCCCGGGAAAGAAATCTTAGTTACCACCTTTAAATAAGGGGCCAATGTTCGCTTTCTTTAATGGAAGTGGAATTTGTTCTGTGTCAAGTGATTTCCTCCATAGTAAGTATAGCGATTTGTCAATACTCTCTTTACATTTCTTCAGAAACGTGGCACTCCATCTGTCTGGCCCTGGTGCTGAATTGTTTCGCATCTGTGATAGTCTTAATTACATCTCCTCCCGATAACTCTACGTCCATTAATAGGTTTGTGCCAGAATTTGTTCTTGCCTGATTTGTATCAATGTCGAAAAATTCGTCTCGGTTTTCTACTTTCATCTCGGACTGAGAGGTACTAAACACCGAGTTAAATTGTTCCTTAAGCAGTTCGCTCATTTTTTGGGTCATTTGTGTATTTGGCCTCCCCGTCTATCACTGGACCAATACTCTCTTTACACTGCATTTTCCTTTCCGCAAACGAAATATTTTGAGTTATATATATATATATATATATATATATATCGTCAGTCGGATCGCCAAATTCGCTGATGACACCAAGCTTGGGGCCAATGTTGGGACGCCGGAGGCGATCGAGCAACTGCGTGCGGACCTAGGTAGGATAGGAGAGTGGTCCGAAAAATGCCGTTTAACTTGGGTAAATGCAAGGTGATGCACATTGGCTACGCCAATCCCAAGTCGGGCTACTCGATGTTGGGGAGTAATATCGAGGCGACTGATTTGGAAAAGGACTTGGGTGTGCTAATTAGCAGCGACCTTAAATTTACGAAACAGTGCGTAGAGGTGGAAAAGAAAGGCCAGAAGCTGTTGGGTTATATCAGGAGGCAATTTCAGTTTCGGAACAAGGAGATTGTGCTCTCTCTGTGTACAATTCCCTGGTTCGGCCGCACCTGGAGTATGCAGTGCAGTTCTGGTCGCCCACCCTCAGGAAAGATATTGAGAGGCTGGAGCGAGTGCAGGCGAGGGCCACAAAGTTAATCCCTTCCGTTAGGTATATGGGCTACAATCGACGGTTACGCGCCCTAAACTTGTTTTCGCTGGAAACTCGGAGGCTGCGCGGTCAACTGATCGAGGTTTTCAAGCTCTTACGCGGGTTCAACGATGTCGATTTTAGAAGCATGTTTAGTTTAAATGATAACCCAACTCGCAACAATGGTTGGAAGTTGGATTTGAAACGGTTTAGGACTAGTGTGTGTGGGAATTACTTTACGTATATATATATATATATAATATATATATATATATATCCCCGCAAGGGGGTTCTAAGCTCGTGCTCTTGAGTGCTCTTTGTGCTCGTTTGTACGTGCTTGTTCCTGGAGGTTTCACGTGCGCCCTCCCGGCCCTAGCACCCAAGGATGATGGGGCTCGACCCTGCAGTCCTTGTCATCCTTGGTCTTTTTCCACTTCGACTGTCCCCTCCACCCTTTCTTTTTCCTCTGTCTTTCCTCTCACTTTTTCTTTGTTTTTCCGCTGAGATATGCCCTTTAAATAGAGGCGAATCGGTTCTTCCTGAACTAAAAAAAAAAAAAAAAAAAAAATATATATATATATAGGATCAGATAGAAAGGAAATTCAAAGAAGCACGAAAGCGATCTATCTGGGCGTAATAATGACCGATGATGCGAAATTCGAAACACAAAATCAGATAGCGATAAATAAAGCAAAAAGAGTAGCGGGACAGGTACGAAGAATGTTCAAAGGAAGGGACAGGCCAGTAATGATTCCCCTGCTAAAAACACTGATTATACCAAAACTTGAATACTGCTCAGTTTTGACGTCCCCATATGAAAAAAAAAAAGGAAGAAACTAATAAACTAGAAGAAACTCAGACACATTTCACAGCAAAGATTGATGGTTGCAAAGAACTCAACTACTGGGAAAGACTACGTAAACTAAATCTGTACTCCCTGGAAAGAAGAAGAGAGGTACACTATAATCTACATATGAAAAATGATCGAAAAAACTGGTACCAAACCTCAAACTAAACCCAGTTACCATTCAAACAACACTGGAAAATAGGAAAGGCAGGATGTGTAGTGTTTCCAAATTAAAGGCCCGACAAGGGACCTCCTCAACACTGAAGGAAAATAGCTTGGTTGTCAGGGGGCCAAGACTTTTTAACCAGCTTCCTAAGGACCTCAGAAACGTTACAGGGGTTGAAGTCTTCAAGAGAAGACTAGATGCCTGGCTCAGGACGGTATCAGATTGAGCTGGTGTACCTGGCTATGTACGGTGGAGAGCGCAAGAAAGCAACTCGCTCCTCTACCAATCCAGACGTAGAGGCGGGGCCACCAGCTTGACCTTCGTGGTGTATATATATATATATATATATATATATATATAGTTATAATGTTTCAGACCAACAAAGACCCTAGGATCCACTCATGGCTGGTCTACCTAACTGTGTTCGTAATTGTGTATTGTGCATGTCCTCATCCTCCGTGGTGGTGGAGGGGACCTACAATTTTACGTGGGTTCTGAACCACAAAGCCTTAATTTTACTGCCTTAAACTATACCCAATCTATCAACATATGCGTCTAATCGATTTTTAAACATGTTTATAGACGTGCAACTAATTACTTCTACGGCAAACTATTCCAGCTATTTATTATTCTATGCGTAAAAAAGTTTTTGGCAACTGCTGTCTCGAACCTTCTACTTGTCAACTTACACCCGTTATTTCTAGTCCTATTATATTGAGATATTTCGAAAAAGCTATCTCTATCTACGTTATCGAACCCATTCATAATTTTGAAAACCTGGATTAGATCATCCCTTAGCCTCTTAGTCTCGAGTGTAGTCAATTTTAACTCCTTAAGCCTATCCTCGTACGACTTCGACCTAAGCGACGGAATCATCTTAGTCACTCGTCTTTGAACTCTTTCGATTTTGTCTATATCTTTTCGCATATGCGGATTCCAAAATTGGATCGCGTACTCCAAATGAGGTCTAACTAATGATTTATAAAGAGGAACAATAATATCGCGCGATTTGTACTCAAAATTCCGAGCTATTAAACCTAACACTTTGTTCGCTTTATTGACCGCTGCTGTACTTTGTTTCGCTACTTTTAAATCACCAGGTGACTATAACTCCTAAATTTTTCCTGCTCTACGTTTGCTAACTCCTTCCCTGACATACTATACGCAAAATTACCGTTACGCGAATCTATATGTAAATTTTGCACTTATCGACATTAAATCTCATTTGCCATGCGACTGACCAATATATATATATATATGTGTGTGTGTGTGTGTGTGTGTGTGTGTGTGTGTGTGTGTATATATATTAACACAGTTGTCAGTACATTAAATTATTCCTCACTCAGTATCACTCCTACTCCGATTCGCGGACTGCGGTTAAGAATATGCAAAGTGAGAATTTTACACGTGAGAACAATGTCGCTACTATTCGCGTTCGCGATGATGGCGTCAAATGAGAATTGCTAATATTTCCTAACCTAACTGAAGTGAGCTTAACCTAACCTAAAATTAGCCTAACCTAACCTAAATTTAGCCTAACCTAAATTGGACCAAAGTGGGAAATCCGTGGATGAGAATGAGAACAATCATGAAATGGGAATAGATCGATTTGAGAATTGCCTCATTTGAGATTCTCGCCCTTTTGGGAGTGGAATAAAATGAGAAAAACATTGAGCACGATCATACTATATATTAAAGCATATGTAGAGAATAAAGGCTTCACTCTAAAGCATCACTGCATATATATATAATATATATATATATGTGTGTGTGTGTGTGTGTCGGTAAAGTTTTGTATGAATTTACTTTTATCGTCAAGTGAGGAGGAATGAAAGTGCGTAATTAAGAGTCAGCCAACAAGAGACATCTCTTTAATAAGACGAAAGTGAAATGCTTCGCTTTTGATCGGTGTGTTATAAAAACACACACACACACACACACACACACACTCACCAAACTCACGCTTCTTGAAGCTTTGTCACTGATGCAAAAACACAAATTCGAATTCATTATTAACTGCACCACTAGAATGCACTTGGATGGAGAGAAAATACTTAAAACACAATTTTACTTCCGGGTTGGTTTACCCTTACTAAATTTGCTTATTTTGAGAAAATGTTTGCTAGAAAAATCGAGCCACATCGACATTTATTGAAACTTTTATGAAGCTCATAATATGAGATGGCAAAATGATAAAAACTGTTTTCGTCTCAAAAGCAAAAATATAAAATTACGATAATTATTATACAAGATATTGGCACTTTTTTGTTTCTTCTTTTTATTAAAAGTGGAAAATCTTGTAACAGTGCTAGTGTGTGTGTATATGTGTGTGTGTGTGTGTGTGTGTGTGTGTCAGAATGAACAATTCGGGCGTTAGGAATCTAATTATTACGATAAGAAAGCAACAAAAGTGGATTCTAATATTTTATACAAATGTGCCAAAATCAAAGCGAAAAAAAAAATAATAATAAAATGGTGTAGGTGACGTTTTAGCATATTTCGGGATATCCCAATCGATATGGTATTCCTTTAAGATTTTTTTTTAGAAAAGGCTTCAATGGAACTGTTTTTAAGACTTCATCTTCTGAATTGATGTAGAAATGAGTATCTTTTTGCCGCTTTGAATGTAACGGAAAAACGTTTTGAAAAGATGCTGTTGAAAAAATGATGCTTTGAAAAGCATTCAAATGCTGGTATAAGCAAAACAGAGGTGTTTTAGGCATCTCAACGTATGTATGTAAAACGTTTTTAGAAACAATTTTAAAATCTATATTTTCTACTTCATATATACATAATTTTTGGGTCCCCCAAAAAGAAAGTTTTGACAGTGATGCTACGAGCTGATCGTACACTTATGGATGTATGGTTGGAATGTTTCTGTGAAAGTGAAACCTTTGCTTTTTACAAGTTTGTTTTATATATATATATATATATATATATATATATATATATAATATATATATATAATTTGTACAAATGAAGTGGTCTCTGGACTTTATCCTATCTTGGATATTTGGTGATTCATTGGTTTCATTGATTGTAATTTAGAGATAAGAAACTCTATTAAAAATGGCAATAATATATGTATTATTTTTAAACTTTGACTACTTAAACGATTCTTCATTTTCAAATTGATTTTTTAACCTTGATTTTTTGTATTTGGAAAACAATTTTGGGATCGTCAAAACAGTTTTGCATTTTTAATTACTTATTATTATTGCGGAAATTACAAGCGCCTTAGTATTTTTAAATTTTTTTTATCAATAACTTTAAGATCTTAGTAACTTTTTCGTATAAATTTTAAATATCATATGAGCGTGTGTTAATTAAAATCATATAGGTTTAAAAGTCTATAGTCAGGTTTACATTGAAAACTTATCCTTTGCAAGATGAACAAAAAAAAGGTTCGTTTTAGTGTTGCCTTCTTAAACAAGTTTTTCACAATTTAATGATAACACTGCTATATAAAAAAGCTTTTTGCTTCTTATTCGACAAGATTATCTTTCTTGTAGAGTAACCGCCACAGGACACGTTTTAGGGGTGTTGAAAATGACGTGGTGCCATATTTGCCGTGACGAGTTACATTGGACGATTCCCGCAGCATACGCGGTCACTCTCTCACCAAAAATTATAGGTTTTATTTTCATTCAGAACTGAATATTTTAGTAATTAGTCACTGAAATGATACACATTTTGGCGTTCTTTTCCCGACAACTAAATAACACCTATATAAATATGTAGAAACATTGACAGAAGCGAGGCATTGTAGTACAATTTATATTATTTCTGGTGGCACTTTAAAGCACCATTCGTCGTGAAAAGGTTAAAAAAAAGACTCATACTCGTTATTTGTAAACTACCAAACGTTCTTAACCGGCTTATGCCTCAGTAAGACCGTTTCCCCGTAAGCGAAGTGAAGCCATTGAGGTCGAGGGATTCGAATTCCGATCATGCTAACTTATAATAATCCAGGAGTCAACGCAATCAATTTGGTCTGATGTTGTTTCAGTTTTTGGCTGATTAATTATTATTAACCAACTTTCTTTATGGGTTAAAACCCACTCGTACATACCTGATTACTCGTGCCTGTTTATGGTAAGCGCATAATGATTTAAAATCTGAGTTTTCAATATCCATTTACTTATTTCAAGAATTTAATTTCTCGTAATTGAGAATATCCACACAACTTTTTCCTCATTTCATTATTTTGTTAAAGAATACATAAACGTATCCAGTAAAATTGACAGATGTGAGGCTTGTTCACGAAACAAATTTTTTAGCATGATTTGACAGGTTTTTATTTCTAGTTACATAAAAATGTTGAATAAATTTTATTTTGCTTTTTATACTTCTATGTTACGATGAGAATCCATTTCCAAATGTGAACGAAGAATGTTGTCATGCTCACGCGTGTATTTCCATTTGCAACATGAAATATAATGGGGGTGTTGGGGCCCCTGAAATAAATGAGGACAGGCACATGTCATATGAAGCCGTACACAATGCAAGTCACGATTGCTGCCGTTTGTCTAAAATAAGCTGTCGTGATACGGTTAAAAATAAATCTGAATGCGAGCCACATTGTAAAATTATGAGCGAATTCGTCTACAAACATTATTTCATAACTCACGATACATCCTCCTTTACTCTCTAAAAAGCAGAATTTCAAATAGCTTCAAATCTTGAATGCCTAAAAACACCTCTAACCTTTCCTATAGACAAAACACGCCTTAAATTGTCGCCATACTCTAAATTAAAGGTTCCCTTAAAGGAAAGAGAACCCATTCAATTATTCCTAAATCCATAAATTCAACATTTAATCTCAACTGAAAATATGACTTAGATTTCATTAATAACTACAAACACAGCCAGCCCCCTGTAGCTTAGTAGGTAACACCATTTCCCTATAAGCAAAGAACCGAGGTTGGGGGCTCGAATCTCGATAATAGAGGAGTAGCGCAATGGGCCGCATTATATTTCTGGCCCTCCTGACTAATATTATAACTGCAAACACGAGGCGTAATTTATTAACGGTATACCCAAAATTCCGTAGTAAAAATCATTGATCCATCAAGTGCTTTTTCACATTGGAAAATACCATACTTGTTTCAGTTATAAGTCATTATGATAATCAGTTAGAAGGGCCACAAACTGGTATAGTAATCAGTCCAACTAATGTGACCATTTGCTCTAACTCCTGTATCATTATTACCAGCACCACCGGGAGTCGAACCCTCACCTCAGTTTCTTCGTTTCGCTTACAGGGAAACGGCATTACCCACTGAGTTTCGGGTACTGGTAGTTATAAGTTGCAATACGTTTGTAAAGTAATTTAATTTAAATGATAGTGATTTTTTTTTTTTTTTTTTCAACAATTGAAGGTTGCATTTTCATTCAAAACGACGGTCGATTTATTATTATTATTATTATTGTTGTTGTTTTCATGAAAGTTGCGTCACTGTGTTTGTGAATCCTGTAAATTTTAAAAATATGCATTTTCAGTTTACGAAACCATATGCAAGACTTGTGTATTTTCTTTTCGGAGTTCGAGGAGGGAAATGTTAAAAACTGACGCATAGTTACGAGGTGTATATATAATATATGCAACTCTAAAACGACTTTAATTAAATTAAAATTGAAAAAGAAACCGAAAGAACGGAGGAGGATAAAACATTAATTGGCAACTCGACCATGTAGCCAATTATGAGGTCAAGAACAAAGGTCACGCGGTTGGGTCCACGTGTCACGTGCTGGGTCAGGTGATGTCTTCGATTGTCTTCCATTTCCAACGCGTTTATTGTTTCAGCGTTGCGAGCAATTGCAATATATTATAAACATATAAATAAATGAACTCAGTGTAACTTCGGTTATATATTTACTATATTTTCATTTTAAAGTTTTGTATTAAAAAAACGTGATTCATAATTTCTTCATATTTTAGCTGACTTTGTGTATTTTGTTGAGAGAGAGAGAGAGAGAGAGATCGTTTGGTATACAGATCAACATATTTACTCTTATTTAATTAAATTTGCTTGTAAATCCTTTATATTTGTCATACATATAAACAATATAAAAAAAAAATTAAGGGCAAGATAAAATTTGGAGATTTCCAGCAAATCATCTTCAAAATAAAAGTAAATCGTTTTCAAATAATGTTATTTTGTGGGTTCATTACTTCAATTTAGAGTTTTGGAAACGAAAAACAATACATATTTTTAGCAATAATTTGAAATTTTCTTTCAGTTTCCAGGTCAATAACTTTCTGCTAAAGAAAAGGTAAGTGTTCCAATTTAACCTAAACAGTTTATCACCCCCACCCTCCACACACACACATTTATATATTTTAATATATATTTTTTTTCATTACTAAAAGCCCAAGGAAAAGGAAAAACAATATCAACCAAGCGCTTTTGTGTGTATTTAACAACACATTTTCAAGGTCTGTTAAATACACACGAAATCGCTGAGTTGATAGGTTTTTTTAATTTCACGCGTTAAAGTGGTGTGTGTGTGTGTATATATATATATATATATATATATATATATATATATAATATATATGATTATATATATAATATACATATATATATATATATATATATATATATATATGTATATATATATTATATATATATACACACACACACACTTTTTTTGAGGCGTGATATTTTTTATTTGATAATAATAATAATAATAATAAATAAAACTCCAAATATTTCCATTGACATTTTACTTTAAAACCGAAAATGAATTAACTTTCATTGTAATTATTATAAATTATAAATAAATTAAAAGGTGAGAAAAGAGTAACCCGGAAGTAACAATATAAAACCTTTTATTTACTCTTATAACGAGAAAACATACATTGTTATGTAACACTGAAAAAAGATACAAGTTAAACTGTTCTATTAGAGTACATTTGAATTTGACCTTACGTATATATATATATTTGTTTCTCAAAATATATAAAACCTTAACTTTACACTATATTTTATAGTATTTCTGTATATTAAATTAATATTACTGACGTGAAGGGTTTATGATTAAATTAACGATTAGATTTATCCTTAAACTTGCAATACATTTATGAGAACAACGTTTTCACCTCGAATCAATAATTGGCTTACGTGTCTTTCCTTATTTCATACTTCTTCCTCATTCTTTTTCTTTTTTTCTTGTTTTCTTTCATTTCTCCTTCATCTTTATCTTCTTCCATCTCTTCAGCATCACTTTCCTCATCTTCTAATCTTTTAATCTCTTATCAGTCTTTCTCTTTCGGACGTTATCTTTCGTAGTTCTCTTTCAACTTCCGTTCTCTCTCTGCTTCTTCTTCTTTCTTCTTCCTTTCTCCTCTTCTGCGCCTTCCTTTCTATTTCCCCCTTTTCCTTCTCCTCTCTCTCTTCTCTATTTCTCGCTCTCTTTTCTTCGCTCTCATCTCTTCTCCTTCCCCGACGACTCACCTGAAGAGTTGTGACGTCCTTTAAACGACTAGAATTCTTCTTCAACGTTTTTCTATCGATTCGGAGTCCTTCCGTCGATCTCCTCTCTCTGCTCTTGTTTCTTCTCACCTCTTCCACGACCATTTTGTTTCCTTTCCAAAGAAAGGAAACAAAAAAGGACTAAAATTAGCCTCCTTCCATAGTACAACAATATACATGTTACTCGTGCTAATAATTCATTTAAAAGTAAATGATAAAAAGTTAAAAAAGAAACATAGAAAGTAACCAATTTACCAGTAGTTGAAGTATGTCCACTCCTCTCTCTGGACGATTTGCCTCTGGTAGTGAAAAAATGGGTTTCGTAATCCACTAATGAACCACTTTGAGAATAAGAACTGCATTGAGGCTTATCAAATCGTTGTGCAACGTCTGTTCCAGTAGCTTCCTTCACGTGCTTCACTCCTTTTTCTTGTGCTGGCACCTTCCGGAATGGGTTTGGCCACACGCAATGTGTCTTTTTGACATCCCGATTCTTCTTCGTTGACTTGATGGACAAATCAGCCACATTCAAGTATTTCTCCACGTCACCTGTTGCAAAAGGTAAAATGACTTAACATCAGTAAAAGGAATGAATTACTTTAAAGTGCTTTAACACGGAAGCCGATTATCAGGGCCGGCTCAAGGCCCTGGTTAACCGGGCGGTTGCCCGGGGCGCAATGTGCTGGGGGCGCCAAAAAACGGAGGAAAAACTTAAATGAATTAAAAAAAATCGTCTGACACGCAGTCAAATTGTTCAGGAGTGTCTATTTATTTTTATTGTTGTGGCAAGAGACCTATTTTCCTATATTTGGAGTATTTTATCATTATGAAAATAATATAAAAAATGGTTAAAAGTCTCGAGGGCGCTGACAAACCTCAAGTCGGTACTGCCGATCATACTATTTCTCCAGGCATAAAACAGTTCAATTACACGGCTCAAACGTTATACAATCTTGTACTCCCGCAATTGCGGTTACTAAAATCCATTTCTGAGCTATAAAAAGCCTAAGTAAGAAGTTAAAAATTCAATTTAGAGCAAGAAATTCCTCGAGGAAATACCTTTATTATGATGTATATATTACCGTAAGACGAGTAAAGACAATGTGGTTCCCCAAATGAAGAGGCGATGAACTTGAATCCCTCAAGAAAAGAAAGAAGTTAAAACCGCAGACAAGGAAAGAACCAAATTGATAAAAACGAGGATAACCTACGAGAAATATAAAAAAGAAACGTTATCTTCCTGATCGATAAAAAGGAAGAAATTTGTCGCAAGTGGAAAATGAACGAAGGAAGAAAAAAGAGACCAAGATGAAGATTTAAAAAAGAAAAACAAAAAAAAATTCACGTTGAGGGGGGGGAGGTGGAGAGATAGAGATAGAGAGAGAGTGAGATATATATAGAGAGCGAGATAAAGAGAGGATAGTTTTGTAGGCATCTCGATTATTCACCTTTGTGAGTGCGTGTGTGCGTGACTTGATGGTGTGAAAAGGACCGTGACATAATGAGAGAGAGAGAGAGAGAGAGAAGGTTAATGTATTGCGCATAACACGATCGAAGATCCACCTTCGTAATAGTCTTCGGTAGAGAAACAAAATTCCGTTGACTGCAAACAGCTTCCCTGCATGAATTCCCGTTTATATACTCTCAATTCAGTTGTACAAAATCGAAGCGAGAAAACTAATGTTTTCATTTCTTACTGGCGTCATTGACTTATTTTTATTTATTTATTTTTTTAACTCTCCCGCAAATAATGCTTTGTTCTCAAAAATTCTCTAATACGATTTCAAAATATATACTTTCTTTTATTTTTTTTTAATGAGTTTATCGTATGAGTTTTGCAGTGGCGTTTCAATATACTTAATTACATTGTCTGCCAGTGAAAAATATCTTTGAATTCCTTCAAATAAGAATGATGTACGTACAGTATTCGATTGATTTAACGCGATGTGAATTTGAAATACTCGTAACTGTTTTTTAATATTGATGTTCAGTTCGGATGGTTCGTTCTTTAACTCTCTGCGCGTGCAGCGGTCACGTGACCAGATAGATGAGTGTACGCAGGCGATCCGAGACGTAACACAACGATGATATAGAAAGCGAATTTAAATAAGATCATAACTTAATGGTAATTAACTCACGCGTAATCGGGTGCACGCACGAAGCCTGGACGCGTGAATTGCGTAACGCAATCGAAAGCTTCGTACGCATCAATCCCACAATAGAGTTAAATGAACTCCTCGTGGAGAATGAATGAAATCAGGATCAGATCGAGAGACTCACTCATACTCTGATCATCATCATATAACGCAAACCCGTAAGTAACTTCCTCCATTCAATACCTCTTCCTTCGCGTAACATCCTTATAAAACTGGCTTTTATCCATCCAATATAAGTGATCTACAAGGGTAATATTATCCACTGCAATACGCATAAATCACGCGGGTAATATTACTGACTGCAAACGCATAAATCACGCGGGTAATATTACTGACTGCAATACACACAAATCAAAGCCCAAAACAGCTTCAGAAATAAAGCTTAATGGGCTGATCTGCAACCAGAATCTCAGGTTAAACGAGTTGGCTTGGACACCCACCCCCCCACCCACACATTATATATATATATATATATATATATATATATATATATATATTACTGACCTTTAACTATATAGTAATGCAAGTTATTCAAAACTATTGAGAGAAAGACTTCAACTTGGCTTGCATTATACAACATACAAATAAGAGTATGTTAATATTTCTTGCAAAATTGAATGGTAGAACAGGTTTTCCGCACACACACACACACACACACACACAGAGAGAGAGAGAGAGAGAGCAGAAAATAAATATAACCATTTTAATTAATTTTCACTTTTGTGTTTTAAAATTCCAAATAAAATATGAATAACAGTGTCATAATATGAAAAATCATTATTAAAATTAATATGCAGTTGGCAACTCTGTGAGATCAAAGCTCATAAATGACGAAGTATTCAGAAAATTTCGCGCGCTGCCTAGTAATTTTATAATAAAGTGTTTATGGACATCTGTTAAACAGGTTTGCAGCATTGCTGCATAGCAAGAAGTTGCATAGTCAGTAATTCTGACCTTAGATTTTTAGTACTGGTAGAATTCCCAAACATCCTTTTCGTTTAAATATATTTGAGTATCCTGAAATTAGTCTTTGAATTGCCTCTACATTTCAATTGCAGTTATATTAACCTTGGTTGGTTAACCTTGGTTTAGCTTCTGCCACAAGCGTTCATCCTGACGAAGGTCAAGCTTGTAACTCCATCTTAGACCTACAGTTTAACGTGGAATCCGAACCACGCCCCACGAGCAGCCTAGCGTCTTAATCACTAGGCTACCCATTTATCTACCAACCAATTTTTTTTATTGTGTGGGAGGATGAACAACTTGGTTTTGCTACGTGCTGCGTGCCGTCACCGGGTCTCGATCCCGGGGCCGATGGATTCGTAGTCAGCGACGCTAACCACTACATTTGAGAAAAGATTTTGATTTTACCCGTGGGACATGGTTGGTTGGTTGGTTGTCCAATTGAATAGTATTTAAGACTGTTTAGCTGACGTTCCTCGCACGACCGATGTCAACTTCTATACATAATAGAAATTAAAAAACTAATAGCGGGTGTTCAAACAGAAACGCAAACCATTGGAGAATGCATGTTTATTAGTAATTTACAAAAATTGTTGAATGTGTTGGCCAATATGATTTTCACATAAGTGTGTACACGACGAATCATGTTGTCGAACACTCGTTTTAATGTCGTCCTTGATATGCCGTCTCCTGTACGCCGAATGTTGACTTGTAGCTCTTCCAGTGTATGAAGATGATTTGAATACGCAGTGTTCTTTAAAAACTCCCATAAGAAGAAATCTGGTAGGCTAAGGTCTGGAGATCTTGATGGCCATAATCCTTTTGAAGTCAGCTGCCCGTAAAAAACAGACTAAGTAAGAGAATGGGTTCCGTTTCTTTTTGAACACCCTGTATAATTATCCATATAATAAAGTATAAAAATATAAGCAAATAAGAAATTTGTGTCTTGTAGGTTATGAAGGAATTTATGTAGCTTTATTATGATACTGATCCGAACGATAGGATTTGCTGTTCCTCCGATTACGCGATGAGGCAATTCCTCTCATGGAGCTCAAGTGCCATGAAGACAATGGATACCCAACCATCCTTAAATTCTAACTTAGATAGGGTGATTCACTCGCTGGTAGCCCCCAGAGTATCGCTAATACGATACTCTGGGGCTACTAGCGAGTGAATCACCCTGTATTATCCTCGAGGGTTTAACCTGTCAAGCTTCACATTTTTCACAGTTCGGTAAATGGCCCAAACTTGTTAAAAGTATCAATGATGGATTGTAGAAGAAAAAGGACAAAGCATTTCAGAATGAGACTATAATTGCAGTCCAAAACTTATCAGAAATAATTCCATCGCTCTGCCCACTGAGACCAGCAAAAAAACCGAACCTCCAAAAACTCACAGTACAGCGACGGACACACGTTGTCGCTCTTCCATCGAAGGATGTACCACCAGCTCCCGTAGCTCAGTGGATAACGCAATTTCCCTATAAGCCCCAACGATGAGGGTAATAATAACCCAGGAGCTAGCGCAGTGGGCCGCGTTAGTTAGTTTGCCCTGAGCAATGTGCAGTTTCTGCCCTCCTCAATGATTATTACTAGAGGACACACCCCATTTTCAGCGTCCGAACCCAGCTAACAACAGCTCGGTTTCAACAGTGAAACCAGAATAATAAGGAAGCACTCAAACGCATTGCTTCGTCGGTGAGGGATGTGTTAACCACAGAAGTAGAACCCCGACCGAATGTCTAACCCCAGCAACAAGGAAATTATTTAGAAGTTATTTTCAAAATCAATACAATTTTAAACTATTTCGTATTCCTTATTGGTGAACTCAAATCTTTGGATGAAAGTAG
>JAJOZX010000466.1:537500-590000 GCA_023014485.1 Bathynomus jamesi | reverse complement strand
AATTTCTAGGGCGTAGTATGCTGTCTAAGTAATTCATTTCTTCTATATCCGAAGAGCTGAAATTTCTCTGTGTTAAAATTCATGTTATTGTCTTCTGATCATTTTCATATTCTGTCTGTGTCCCTCTGTAGGGCTTCCATCGCTTCTACATTGCCGATTTTTCTGCTCTTTGTATCAGCAAAGGATGTTACTATATTGTTGTCGTCTACTTCATTGTCTATGTCTGTCAGCATGATAATGAATAAGAGTGGGGCTAATACTGTTCCTTGTGGAACTGAGCTGCGTACTTCTGATTTTGATGATAATCTATCTTGGATTTTTACGGCTTGCTGGCGTTCTCTGAAGAAGTTGTAGATCCATTTGCCGACTTTACCTGTTATTCCCATATGTTTCATTTTATGTACTATGATCACGCTTATCGAAGCTTCAGCAAAATCCGTGTATATTACATCGTAGTTACCATTGCTCTCAAGTGCGTCTACTGTATATTATTATTATAGTGTTCTATTAGTTGTGATAGGCACGATCTTCCTGATCGAAATCCGTGCTGGTGGTTCTCATTGAATTTTTCCTGTGTCTCCATAAACTCATGTACTGTATTTTCTTTCTGACTATTCTTTTAAGTATTTCGGTGAAATGTGATGTCAGCGACACCGGTCTTTAGTTCATTGCTCGAGGCCTATCCCCCCACTTTATATACAGGGACAATGTTCGCTCTTTTTAGTATGCTCGGTATTTCCCCTGTATTCACGGATCTTCTCCATATCCTATAAAGAGGTGTAGCTATTTCATTCTTAGAGTTTTTAATCAACAAAACATTCTATTTGTCCGGAACTGCAGTTGAATACGATTTCATCTGTACCATAGATCTCGTTATATATTCTGGGGTAAATTCAAAATCAGTTATCCCTTTACTGCCTAAATATTTTGTAGGGTTAAGTAATGAATGCGTGTATTCGAAAGGTTACAAATTTGTCCTTTTCGGCAGTAAAAGGTTATATACTTTCCATTTAATTCTTCTTCTGAAAAGGTATTTTTGTCGGGTATTGCTTTGTCTCTTTTTGGGGTACTAAAAGCCGATTCATATTGAGCTCTCAATATTTCATATTATTTTCTTTCCTTAAGGGTGCGATAGTGGCCAGCGTTTTTGTTTTTCTTTTTGCGAAGCTACAGAAGTATTTTGGGTTATCTTTTATTGTTTTCACCGCATCTTCCTCTTCTCTCTCCGAATGACTCATATTTAGGGCTTGTATTTCCCTGTCTATACTTTCCAATTTTACTTGTATCACGTTTTTTGGTGTTTTCTGTGCCATTAACTAACTTCATGGCTACTCTCGTTCTCTTCCGGAGTAGTGTTCGCTTTTACCTCTTCTTTCTTTTTGGCTTTACTTTCGAAGTATATTTTTCTAAGATTTCTAGCGTGTTTTTTAACAAGGTTATTAGCATTTCTTCAATTGTTTTATTCTCAAAGATTGTTTTCCACTCTATTTGTAGCATATGGGATCTGATTTCTTCCCAATTTATAGTCTTAGAGTTTAGATTAAAAATCTCAAATTTGTTTTTCTTCAGTATAAGTATTTTCTTTTGGTTCTCTCGCCATATTAGTGGATATTTGTTGGTGTTATTTTTATATCAGTGATTAAGTTGGTCTTATTCGTGAGTACCAGATCCAAGCAGTTATTTTTCTGGTGTTATCTCCTGTGTTAACATAAATTCACTTGTTAAAACTATCAACATTTTTGCTTGCTCCTGGTCTTCTCTCGTGCCCACATTATCCTGGTGTATATATGCATTTCTTAAATGCTCAATTCAACTCATCATGTTAATTAAGCACACCGGGGATAAGCTAACTTTGCTTCCTTTTAAGACTGGGACCCTAATAGTGTGGTGGTATTGTGGTACAGACAAATTACTGTATGGGAAACTACAGAAGACCTTCTTATAACGTTCTTTAATTGGAAGACACCCATTTAACTAAATGAACAAATAAAAATGTTCATTATACAATCAAAAGCTTTATTGTTGTATAGTATTTCAAACCTTTTATTCAATTAAAAGCAAACACAGAGTAGCTTAGTGGTAAGGTATGAGGCCATCATTCTGAAGTTCCTGGGTTTGAGTCTCGACCCGGACTAGATTTCAACGATTAAAGTACATCTGTGCGTGATCCTGGTGGGGAAACCGTTCGAGTTCTACGAAAAGCTGTGGGTCTCTCTATCACATGACGTTCGCCGTTACGAACGAGAATAAGCAACCCAAATGTTCGAGACCGACGACGACAACGACAACAACAATATTAACGCTCCACTGACTGCGTATGACGATGAAAGCATGGACTGTAACAGACTCGAAATTAAAAGTGGTTAAATTTCTCCTTTATCAAAGCGAGAGACGAAGTTATATTCGCAGTAGATTCCGAAGGGCGGACACACGTGTCCTTTTAAATCATACGTGAAAGAATTAATTAAGCTTCCATAAAAAGTTTCAATTTAACTTTTAAAACATTAATTATTAGTGTCATTAAAAGATTTGATGAACAACTTTTACAGACATTTTAATTTGTTTATTTTTGGTTACTTTTTAATATTACATTTAAAAGAAAGGGGTTTACATCACAAATTATATATATATATATATATATATATATATATATATATATATATATATATATATATATATATATATATATATGACAAATCGAAAGAAGTCTTTAATAATCATAAGCATCCTGTTAAGCCTGTGATAAAGGACTTCCGTTCACCCTTATATGCTGTTATTACTTTGTACCATTTTATATCTAAATTTAATATAAATATATTAAATCTAATTGTTTTAAAATTTCTATCTCCTACAAAGTCTAATGAGATCGCGAACGAATTCCAAATATCACGTTTTCATATCATCTAGAATGATTAGTCCTACTCTTCTAATAAGGAACATTAAACATAAAGTAGTCATATGCGCTTCGTTTCATTTTTAACTTTAACTTGAAACCATCAAGACGGGTGAGCCGTCCGAGTTTGAGCGGATTTTTCTTTCTTACACACACACACACACACAATCTCAAATCTGCCATAATAATAATTTGATTAAATATAAAAATTAGAATACAGTAGTATGTACTGAATTTGCATGGGTGTTATGTACTGAATAATCTTTCAGAAAATGCAAAAACTAGAATGAAAAATAAACTATTTAACGCACTTTATTGGTAAAAGGTTACAAATACGACGTAAAACCTAATAGACAGTTGGCCTCGACCTTCGACGATCCACTAATGATACAAAAAAAAGTACATTTACAATTTAATCCAAATTAGTATATGAAATATATGTTCTAAAAATAGCGCATATTCGAAATTGCGTGCAATAAAAACTTCCTAAAAATGATTAAAATTGACCTAGACCTAAAAAGACCGGAACAGAAATTTGTTCAGTTACTGCATTTCCATAATGAATAAATATATAATAATAATTACCCAAAATTACATTATACAAAACGTGCAGGTGAGGAAAAGGGTCCGATGGAAAAACAATACGAAAACTCAGTTTAGATGAAAACTAAAAGGTATATAATAACAGAATTATAAGATAGTAAGAGAAAATTATTTATAGGCTATTGTTTCAGCATACATTTTAAGAAAATATTGATGCAATATACAGGGTGTCCACAATGTCTTGTCACCCCAGTAAAATATTAACTGATTTTCGTTCTCCTTTCAGACCCATTTGAAATGTGTGATAGCACCAACTATATGATTGAACAACGCATATTGGCTACTACTTGGGTCCACGAACGACCACGTAATGGCAAAACCATTGAAAATATTTGCGCAGACTTCCAGGACTGATTCAATCGTGCAGCTCCTTTTTGGAGGAGGCACTAAACCAATATGCGTTGTTGAATCGTATAGTTGCTGCTATCACACATTTCAAATGGGTCTGAAATAAAAACGAAAATCAGTTAGTATTTTACTGGAGTGACAAGACATTGTGGACACCCTGTATATTTCTCAATAAGCCTATTATATATATATGAGGGGTCCCCCGGCTTAAGGTACCTAAGCGCCAAAATTAAAATTCGTCAGAAATCGCCTCCAAAGTTCAGCAATATTCTGGCAATAGTATCTCTGTTATTAATTGAGCTAGAACGTTCATTTTTGCTAAATTAGAGTTCCAAGTATGCTAATGAAGATGTTGATGAGTTTTTGGAATAGATTTTCATATTTTATATATATATATATATTTTTTTTTTGATTATTTTCTTATTATGCCGAACTTTGGGTGAACTTTTGGCTGGCGATAGAGGTGAAAAAAGTAGTTCGCTTCATAAGGTTTTCAACCATACTTCGTGTCGTAAGGTCATTATAACCCAAACCACGCGATAGAGGAAGGGTGAAAATAGTGATATCCATCAAAAACACGTTTTCCCCTGTGGTGGCGCTTAGATACCTTAAGACGCGCGACCCCTCATACGTTAACCCACGTAATTTAATTCCCACTTCTGTGAACAGCGTAAACAACATTAAAGATTTAAAAACTTTCGTTTGTGCGTGAAATATTTCGATATAAATTTTAACCTAAGTTAAAGTATATCTCATCCTCTCAGATGATAATGTCATTAGTCATTACTACTGTATTAAGTATACGGGGTGGCCACAAAGTCCCTTTGCATAAAAAAACAAGGACAACATAGAGATATGTTGTAATTTTACTGTAAAAGGACTTTGTGGCCACTCTTTACCAGTGATGTAGTCGAGACCGAGACCAGAAAAAAAGGTCTCGAGTCCTACATTACTGCTATGTACAGTAGTTCTTGAACCATTACATTTAAAATTTACTTCGTTATATTAACTCGAAAACTTTCGTAGGTCATTTGTAATTTTACATGAACTGAAGGCAATTATGTCATTTTTTTTAAATTTTTTGTTTACTTAAGCCTTTTTCACAAATTTTCTTATTACCGAATGAATTAAATAACAATACAGAGAAAACCGATTGGCAAAAAAAAAAAAAAACCCTCTTCATTATAGTAAACAATATTTGGGGTTGTTTAACCTCTTCCTTAACAGCGATGGTAATGGTGATGGATGGAACCTACAGCTTTACGTGGAATCCGAACCGCGGGTCGCTACATCCAAACGTAGAGGACCCATCCAACTACTACTGATGGGACCCAACGTTGCTTAACCTCGCTAATCTAATGGAAAAGCAGCGTTGCGACGTGGCCACGACGTAGCCCGATTGCATTACCAATTCGATAAAATAAGACAAGCTCATTTCCAGTTATAGTAAATTTTTTGTGAATAATGCCTGTATGCTATTTTATTATATTATTATTATTATTATTAATAATAATAATACAAATATAATGAAGATTACGATGAAAAAGAATTCCGACTACATAGATAAGACCTGTAAGGCCTATAAACAAAATAGTGTACAAATAAGTGGGCAAAATTAAGCAAAAAAGGTAATTGAAAGATATGAAATATGGACCACTACCGCAAACTGGTCCCAAGATGAGTAAATAAAAAAAATTAACTGTCGACATCTGCTGCAATAACAGGAATCTGCCTGCACCTTAGATTTACTACAAAAACAGGAAACTGCTTCAAAATAGTTACTGAGTAACTGTTTTTCAAATGTAAAGAACTTCATTCAGTTCACGAGACAGTACATAAACATTGGTATTTATTACTCGGCTTAATATGTATATATTATCTTTGTATTTAAAAATGTTATCTAATATGGGGGATCTTCACTCAAGATACAATTAATGCTAGGATAGATCATTTGATGCTTTCCTGTTAATGGGAATACCCAACCGCTCGCCATCATCTGGACTCGTATCTTGCGGAATTCATGTGGCGACAACGTACCGAAAGCAGCGACGTTTTTTCTGCGATTTTAGATGACAAAGACATTTTGGCCCCCTACTAACTGATTATCGCTTACATATTAACTAATTTCATTTAAATGATTAATAAATTCGGTACTTACGTATTATCGGGACTACCAAACTGTTTATGATGTATTTTTGCTCTCGTTATTTTCGTTTAAACTAACGAAAATATCACAACTTAACCTAACCAATTATCAAAGGCGTACAGTTGACCTAACCGGGCATTCAGTTAACCTAACTGGGCATTTTCCGTTATATTAACCTGTTGGGTTAATTCAATGCCCGGTTAGGTCAACTGTACGCCTTTGATGATTGGTTAAGTTGTGATATTTTCGTTAAGGACGAGAGCAAAAATACATAACAAACAGTTTGGTGGCGGGCGGTTGGGTATTCCCGTTAAGACGAAAGCACCGATCACTTTTCAAACCACTGTAGAATAAACCCCCATTTATGGAAGATACACCGCCGATCAATATGTGAAAATATTTGAAATTGTGTCACCCTCAGTTCGTGCGTACGCGTTTAACCATCCTGTGAGAATAACTTATCCAGGTATACTTCTCCCTCGCATTAATGAAACCTCGCGTAAGAAATATTTAGAAATGTTTAACTATATAAATCAATAAATATAAGTAATTTTGTATTTAAAATACTAGGTAAGTATAGTTTATAATCTGTCCATGTACCTTAATTTTAGTCGCGTGAAAATCTATATACATTTCTTTATAAGGAAATTTCACAGACTCTAACCTAACTTATACCCGAACTTCATGTAATCTAACCAAAAACCATGTCGAGAGAATGTTTTGGTCGACGAAATGTCTGGAAAAGACTCGACATGTGGAAGGAGCCATTTGCGGCCTTCTCCGCAGTGATTCCCATTGTCTTATGGTGTGATGAAGCGGGACTTTCGATGTTCTTTCCTTCGAAACACTCCAAGTGCTCGGCATGTTACTCAAATATTTTTAGCTTTCTGCGTAAGAAAGAATTTGACAGCAATCATGAATGTAAATAATTGTCTCAGGATATAAAGAACTGCGCATATGCGATATAAGGACAGAATAACCTATTCAAAAATTTCTACATATTGTTTGACAGTCACTGATCTTCCATAGCTCGATGTTAATTATCCAGCGACGCGCAGATTGATCCCTGCGAGCGATGCGCGTGACCAGACCACTTACCGCCCCCTCGTAGATGTTCTCTCGTGTTGCCTCGTATAATTTCTCCTTTAATAATGTCGTCTCTCATGATTAGCTGAAGAGTTTTTTCAGAAGTATAAATAATTGTTCCCCAATAAATACATTTTCGATTGACATTTGATTTGAGAAAGTGAACCTGTTTTGATGGCGCCTTTCTGTTAATTTTACTTTGACAGTTGGAACTCTCTCGAATAATTCTGGCAGACATCGAGATGCAGATTGTCCGTCACTGCTACAAAATGTTAAAAAAAAATTCCTCAATGGGGTGAATTATTCTTTCATCGTTTTCATCGGTTGTTCTTGATGCTCTGTTTCTATGTTTGTCTTGGAAGTTATCTTCTTGCCACTTTTGCATTCACTTCTATACAGCCGAATGTTGTATGCCAAACTGATTTGTTATGTCAGTGGGTTTCTTTCTTTTCACTGAACTGAACCCACTGATTCTCCCTCGCAGTTTTTTTCATCACCAACTTATAACTCCATGGTCAAGTTTCCAGGTTTATGCTTTTATATTAAATAAAAGAGCTGCCAAAGTGGCTATTTTGAGTTTCAATGATATTCTTAATATTTCTTAAACGTTATTTTCTGTACTGTATTATGCATTATTCAAATATGAATGCATTAAAAATAATTATCCAAGATTACAATTTTAGCAACTGGTAATAATAATAATATTAAAAAGCGTATCAGAAAGGACATTAGTGCAGTAGTTCTTGGAGTTGCATATTGAGAAATGTATATTATATAAACTCTTTTCTTACGTGCTACTGTTTTAGTACGTTATATAATTTTTTAATTTTCTTGCGCTGTATTATAATTCTATCACAGTTTCAACTCATGTAAACCTCATTTTTTCTTAATACCGTAACAACAGCAAAAGCATTGTTGCCATGCCGAAACACGGCTTCATTATGTTACGTTTGATATTTTCACTAAAAGTATATTAATGTAATAGATAATATGATCAATGTCCTACTGTAAAGAATATTTGTGTAACTCTCCATTAACTAATTCAGATACTAAATACATTGATTTCTCCAAATTTTTGAATTTTGGGTTTGACGAGTGAAAGGGTTTGGGATAGGCGGGGAATACGAGTTTTATGTAACACTACAAGCAGTGGTGTAGTGCTGTGGGAACGCGTGGGAACGGCGTTCCCTCACTATTTCAAATAAATCCGAACTTACAAATCTCTAACGTCATGAAATTTTAATTCCCACCCCTAGAAGAAATATGAGAAAGAATCATTAACTGCTTCATTTCTTTTAGCTTCGACTGAGGCAATGCTAGCCTATAAAGATCTGGTGAAACAGTCACCACGGCGTACCAGTTAACTTTTTTTTAAGTTAATCATTCCAGTTGTTAGCTATTTTTATTGATCGTACTGGATGTCGTATATCTAATGACACTGGAAATACTGCATCTTCAACCTTGGAATATATCCTAATATCCAGTGCATATGACCTCAAAATATCCCTGAAATTGGTCAGATTTCAAAAGATTTCCCGGGGGGCTTACAGTGCCCCCGGACCCCCAGCTGTATGAGCTCGCCGCGCTCGCCATTGTCCCCCCCGCATCTGAGTAACACTTTCAAAATGCGTTCCCTCACTTCTTTATTTAGCACTACACCACTGACTACAAGTTATTATTAAATAATAAAAGAAACCGTGCAAGCAGAGATTTATTTAATCAGAATATTAAAGCATATTTGGAGCTTTATTATTATTATGCTGATACCAGTGATGTAGTCGAGACCACCAAGTCCGAGACTGAGATCAAAGGTTCGAGATCGAGATCTACCTTCCGAGATCGAGACCAAGCTCATGCCCTTTCAATTTGTTTTACACTACTATGGAAATTAGACTATGTTAAGTATATTAATAAACTAATAACTACTTTCTCAGATGTAGTGTTGAATGCAAAAAGTGTAGCCTATAAATTAACAAATGAATATATATATACACGTACTTTTTATTTATTTACTTCTTTTATATCTGTTACAGAAGGTTTAATGAACGTACCCACTACCCAGTTTGACTTGTGCATTTATTTAAAGCATGATATGTGCTCATTACACTTAAGGAACATCAGCATGCTCAGAAGATCTGCTGAAGTTCGACTTCTGTGGGGCCTCATTATTATGCCTCCATGGCTAAATACACGCTCAATTGGAGCACTAGAGGCAGGCACTGTTAAAACAGTCATGGCAATATTGGCCAGTGATGGGAATTTATCCCTTTTCTGGTGCCAAAACTTTATTGGAGAGCAGTTGTCTAAAATATGAGATTCATCGATCTCTAAGAGGTACCTCCGCAACTGTTCCCTGCGGTTCAAAATGTTCCCAGTTTCAACGTTCTTCTGCTTGGACCGATAGCTTTGATATTTTGCTATTAGTCTCAAAACTTTGGTCTGACTCTGTTTTATTTCGTCATCGCTGCTGTGAGAATGAGCGATGTCTCTCTCTATCTGCTCATTCTCCGTGCTTGAGTTTCCTGTATAGCATTTTTCCAACACAATTTCTATGAAAAATAAATTGACATATCGGTACTATAAACAGAGACACGGCAATTAGCATAAGGTCCCACCCCGCAAGCAGGGCCGTAACTAGGGTTTAGAAATTAGTGAGGTCCAGATTTTTTTCGAGCGCGGCGGGACGAGCAAAATTCAGACCAAAATGACATCTACAAACACAACCCAAGCTATACACTAAACACTAAACACAAAACACAAAACGCTCGACGCTCCCTCTTTTCAAAAGAAAAGCGGTAATATGCGTTTCATACACGGAGAACGGTTGTCTCTTTTTTTTTTTTTAGGAAATAATTACCGAGGTCCGGACCTCGGTGACCTCATAGGTAGTTACGGCCATGCCCGCAAGACAAACGTGGCAACTCAAAACAGGGTGACTGATTGGTGAATACCTAGAGTCCCTTACTTTTACAAACTTTCATAAACATTCTGAATTGTCTGTTCAACCAAGCCACTATCATGAGTATGCCAATAACATGTATTTCTCATTACGGTCTCGAAAGGTCTCGGGGAGAAAAACCGAGACCGAGATCTAAATAGCGGAGACCGAGATCGAAGTCGAGATCTGCAAACTGGGTCTCGAGATCGGTCTCGAGACCGAGACCGATCTCGAGACCTACATCACTGGCTGATACAATACAAAAATTTTCAAATATAAATTTAACTTATTTCCCCTCTCTTTCAAATTAGTTTGCAATGTCCATTATGCAAACAGTTGAGAAAAGAAAGATATTGCTTAGTTTTATTTGCCAGCTCCCTTAGCTCAATGGGTACCACCGGTTTTCCTATAAACGAAGTGAACACATTGAGGTCGGGGATTCAAATCCTAATGATGCTGATGCTGGGTAATGATAATATGGGAGTTAATGCAATGGGCCACATTCGCCGACCTAAGCGCTGTGCCAGTCTCTAGCCCTCCCGAGTGATTATTATCTTTATTTATTTATTTATTTTGGGGAAAATGGGGTTTTTGTTTTCTCCAAATAATTAATTGATCAATTGGAAACAAAAATTAATTACTTTTCACCGATTCATGAAGTTTGGCTAAGTTTTTACTTTCGGCAGGTTTTCCCCACACATTGTTTTTTAGTGAACGTTTTTCCAGAGCCGTACATTTACAGAACAATTTAGTTTCCTCAATCTTGCTAAATTTTATTCTTTTATAAAGCAAATTGTAACACTAAATTACAATACTACAGTTGTGCATAACCTATTGGTAAGGGGTACATACCAAAGTAAACAGACACAAGAAGAAATAGTATACCATTTGAAAGATTTATTTACACCGAATACAAAAACGTATCAATAACTCGTACGGTTGTGATTACCTTCACACAACTCTCAGACGTTCAGGGTATGATTTCGGCAAACGTTCAAACAAATCTGTCACGTTTAAATTGTTGGTGGATACTTTGAATGTATTGAAGGAGGATCTGTTGAGAATATCGGTTGGGACAAAGTTCTTGAAGCATCAAATCTTCCATTTTGTCCTTGAAAATCGCTCCAAAGTGCTCTGCTACGTTCAGAACAGGGGAATTTCCTGGCCATTGAATCCGATTAAAGAAATCAATTCCAGACTCTCAGAAGTTGTTCGGTGACATGGGGCACTATTATGATGATAAACTACTTCCTAGGTGTCTATTACAGGATCCGAAAGAAATGGAATGACATTTTCTATAAGCATAGTCTGCTAATAATATGCACCATCCCATGAAATGCCTTTCTTTGATCACCAAACATCATTTTGACAGCAGTGAAGCAAATGAATATCCCAATGCAACGAGATTTTTGCAAAGCTATTGATAATACTCATGGTCTTTAATATCTTATAAGGACAGTAACCACACACTGTAATTTTGATAATTTGGCCGACGGACAGTCCGAACGAAGATTTCATCACTTGGTGCAAGGTGCATGAAATCATGTTCATCCCACAGACGCAGATAATTGCAAAACCAAAGTCCATTCTAGTGTTTGTTCGGGGAATCACTGGCTTTGGGATCATAATTATAATCAGGGATGCCACTTCTTGGGATTTATCCCAAGATCTTGGCATTTTCAGCGATACCTTGGGATATTGGGATTTCTTTAAACAAATATAGCAAATCTTGGGATATATACAGGGTGTCCCAGAATTAACTATCTATTTCAATGAAATCGGACAAATTTTTTAAAAACACACTTTTATTTATGTTTATCATGTTTAATATGTGTTAAAAATGTATAAATTTCTAAATTTTTTTCATAATTTTATTTTCATAATTTTTTCATTATCTGGTCCAATGAAAGACCGTCTGAAGTCATAGAATGGCAAAGAGACTCTCCAAAAGTTAACGTGTGGCTTGGAATGACCAAATCCAAAATTTATGGTGCTCCATCTTGTTGAAACACAACATTATCAAGAATGCCATCATCAAGAAGCTGTGGTTCGAGAAACTGCTGAAGCATATCAAGGTAGACGGTACCTGTTACAGTTGCTTCCGCAAAGAAGAATGGGCCATAAATTTTGGATTTGGTCATTCCAAGCCACACGTTAACTTTTGGAGTCTCTCTCTGCCATTCTATGACTTCAGACGGTCTTTCATTGGACCAGATAATGAAAAAATTATGAAAATAAAATTATGAAAAAAATTTAGAAATTTATACATTTTTAACACATATTAAACATGATAAACAAATAAAAGTGTGTTTTTAAAAAATTTGTCCGATTTCATTGAAATAGATAGTTAATTCTGGGACACCCTGTATATCTTGGGATTTCTTTGGATTTTTTACAAGTCGATTATAATATGCCTCTCACCTGTATCTTTGTAACTTTAAGATTGTATCATGATTTGTACTGTTCACCACTTTTCTTTCCTGTTATTCTTTCTATTATTTAAATTTTCATTTGTAATGACAGAATTAACTAAATGCAATATTATTTTATTTCCACAAATTCTATTTATATTTGACATTTTCCGATGTAAAACAAATAGAAATGAATCTCAAAGACTTTTGCCTGAAAAGCTGTCATGGTTCCCAACGGCATATTCGGATAAGAATACTGTAATTAAACTACAAAAACTAAACGTTAATGCCAACATTGTGTAAACCAGTATGGATGTAATGTATATCTTATGTAATGTGTTCTTTCTGAATAAATATTATTATTATTATTATTATTATTTATTATTACATGGAAAGGCTTCAGTCCATGCCTCGTACGATATCATTGAATCTAAGATCTTTCGTCTCCAAGATGATTTTGGCAACATGAGTGCAACTTCGTTACCTTTTGACACCGCTTTCAGTCACAATATCTTTGCTCCTGCGACAGTTTCTTGAACTTGCCTTCGCCAAATCTTGTAAAGCACGAGTTGTATCCTTTGTTTCAATTGTCAGTCACTCATCTTTTACTACGATGAAGTTTTTGGGTGATCCCCTTCCGATTGATGAAAGCTGCACCCGTTTCCATTACTTCTCGAAAGGCATTTGATCGAATTCGGCCTACCACACGTTGTTCTTCACTATCTCCAACGACACAAGCCATCGTCATCTTCAATTATTGATTTGAAATCACATTAAAATTATTGATTAAAACGCATATAACACCCCACCTACCAATTCTGTACAGCGACAATTTATTCAAATAAATTACAATACAGCTAAGAATGTCGTATTGGGAGTTTTCCACTCGAAATTTTGACACAGAAAGAAAGGTCTATCTACGACATAATGCATTAAGACCATCAATAAAGTGAGCGCTAAATCAGGAATGAAGTATCTATAATTCTTTATTATATTATACGTGAAAACACAAACAATAATTACAGAAATATTTGTATATAATTTAATTTCAAATGAACATTACTATAAACACTTAACAGAAATAAGGCGTACATAACTCCGAATGTCCCAGAAAATAAAATTCAAGGTTAACAAACTTGGTTCACTGTTTGTATATAAAGATTATCAATCAATGCGTGTCTGTGACTGCGTGTCTGCCTAACTAAAAGCATTTTAAAATTAACTATATGGATGCCAAAGGCAAATACTGTCGAAAAGAAAAAAACAACAACAATGCTTAGCCTAATTTTGTCTTCCAATATAAGTGGGAATTACATGAGAATTCAGGAAAAATGGATGGTGGTTGGAGGTACAAGAACAACGAATCCGTTTCCAACCAGCTTTTAAAAAACAAGCGTAAATAAAATACATCCGTTACAGGTGCAGGGAGCAAATGACTGGAGGATGCATCGTAGGCCAGGGAAGAGTTGAGGCCCGTGGCACGAAGATTGACAGTAACGTATGGGGTTTAAACTCTAAAGGGTCCTTGGCGAGTTAACTGCGGCTAAATCACATTTTCTATACTACCACAGTTTGTCCGCTTTTTACGATCAACTTCCAACTTACTAAGTTTTACATAAGAATTACATTTTACATTGAACCTACAGAAAACCAAACCTAAAACTTAAGGGCCAAATTACACAACAAATAGTCCAATAGTTCAATTAGCAATTGTACGTTCTACATCAAAATAATTGTAATATTATAAAACTGATTTTCATCAATAAAGATTCATTCATTCATATAGCTAAATTAGATTCTCACAAAGTGGAATAATATCTACAATCAAATAGTACGCATTCAATAGGCCTAATGGAAGCCCACACAACGATAGAGAACGTACAGTCCCTTGAATAACAGCACCCATCAAATGTCATAAAAAATAAATTTTATTCCTTATTTCATAACTGCATAATACTCTAATGATACTCTTGCTCTATTGACTCAGTTTAAGGACCTACAACTAACGTCATAAAAGGAATTACGGAAATCGGAGGAGTTTTATGCCTATAATTTCTTAACTCCTGAACTTCAAGACATAATAGGGAAAGTGGGATACATTTCCCTGTTAATTTAACCAGAGATAATATATATATATATATATATATATATATATATATATAGAGAGAGAGAGAGAGAGAGAGAGAGAGAGAGAGGAGAGAGAGAGAGAGAGAGATTACAGACTATTATTTTAAGACTCATTTTTATAGCTATATGAATGGCAGGCATTATTTTCTAATAAAAAAAAATTCACACACAACGCATACTACTATATATATATATATATATATATATATATATATATATACACACACACACAGGGTGTTCTATAAGTCTGGAGCCATAGGATAAAATAAGTAATTCATGTTTTTCCGTTTATGCAAGTGTCCATGATGTCTTTGAGTAAGGAAGAACGCATCCAGGTAATTCTGCTCGTAGGAAATCAGAGTCAGAGCGAGGTAGCTGAGGAATTTAACAGATTGCATCCGGACTGCGCGCCGATAACACACAGCTGTGAGACAAACTTGTAGCAAAGTTCAGGGAAACGGGATCCATAGGAGATAAACCACGCAGTGGACCTCCGAGGACATCCACCGACGATGACACAGCCGCTACCATCCTCGCTCATTTCACAAACAGTCCCCAAAAGTCTCTCCGGCGTTTTTATTGCCGTTTTTATCATTTTGCCCTATGGTTCCAGACTTACGGGACACCCTGTATATAAGCTAGAGTTCAAACATTTAATACACAAAGATTCGTAAATACGGAGGGAGGACGGGCATTTTAATGATTTAAGAATTTTAAAATTGTTAACAGAAATGTCAACCTTACACTTGATAGAATGATTTCTAATAGCACTGTTCCTTTTTCGACAAAGCTTTCCCTGTCCTATGGCTAATACCCATATGGGAGCAAAATCTCGCCTGCAAGGAACGAAATGTACTGCCAACGTAGTTCACGTGGGAACACCCAGGGCAGGTAAACAATAAACAACAGAACAGCTCATCGTAGGGGGAATTTTGTCCTTACATCGGAAAAAACATTCAAGGTATTATTATTTACAAAGCAATCTTAAAATCAGTGTGAAAATAAAATTTCCTCACAACACTCAACAATTGCTTCTTCCGAAAAGTGTTAAAATAGTAGATATCAGGTAAAACAAGATATCTACAATTCTTAGGAACATCATACGTTGGGACAAGTTGGGGGAATATACATTATTAAGAAATTTACCAATAAACACCTCCTACAAGATCCCGTGGCAAACCATTTTTTAAGAAAAAATCAGTAAGGAATTCAAGCTCATTATGAAGCAGAGCAAAGTTCGAGCAAATATTATAAGCTCTATGCACCAATGTGCGAATGGAACTTAATTTGTAATTAAAGTCGCAAAAACTATAAAAATTAAAACCCAAACCCATAAACGTAGGCTTCCGGTATGTAGAAGTTAAAACGGTCGAGCCAGATTTGGAGATCAAAACATCGAGGAAAGGAATAGAACCTTCAACTTCCTTTTCCTGCGTAAATACAATGTTCTTATGCAGTGTGTTCAAAAAACTTAGAAACTGAACTGATTGATTATCAGTTTGGAATAGAGCAAATGTATCATCAACATAACGGCTGTACAATTTGGGCTTAAGGTGAGGGGGGCACTCACAGAAGACCCTTTCCTCAAGATGCGACATGAAAATATTTGCAAAAACGGGACCCAAGGGGCTCCCCATCCCCACTCCATCCAGCTGACGGTAAACTACCCCTTGAAAACTAAAAATGTTATCCTTGACTGCCAAATTCAGAAGCTGCTCAAACTGTGCTCTGCCAAAGCCGTGAAAAAGTGAGTCCCGCTGTGGAAAAGCTTTATTCAAAATAATTTTAATGCTCTCATCCAAGGGAACATTTGTAAAGAGGGAAGATACATCGAAACTTGTCATAAACAAAGAATTCATATAAAACTTCTTAATTTCCGACACAAAGGAAAAACTATCCTTAACACTGTACGAGTTCACGGTCAATGAAGCTAACAGTGGGACAAGAAATTTGGCAAGTTTGTAATTAGCCAAAGGATAAGACGCTAAAATTGGGCGCAATGGAACACCGCCTTTATGAACCTTAGGCAGACCATACATAAGGCCCAAATAAGAGCCTGATACATACAATTCATCATAAGTGGAGGAGTTAATAGCACATTCCTGTTTAAGCTTAAGCAAAACACGGTTAACCTTGTATTTTGAATAAAGCTTTTCCACAGCCGGACTCACTTTTTCACGGCTTTGGCAGAGCACGAATTTACGAATCTTTGTGTATTAAATTTTTTAACTCGTTTAAATATTGATTCTAGCTGTCACTCCCTATATATATATAGGGTGTACCAAAGTGATGTACAACTACTGATTTGGATGCAAATCTTTTAGTTTTAGGTTGATTCTGTTCATTGTTGGCTTAAATAAAAGAGAGAGGGTCAATGTTTTGTTTCCAAACCAGTTCATTCCCATAAAGAAAAGGCCGGAAATTATCGATAGTTCGTGTCATGCTCGATCCAAGCACCTTAGCTCTGGATGACAAGCGACGAGGCACTGAAGTTCTCAAACATTCTGCCAAGAATCTCTGCTTGGATGCGTCTTATCTCCCTTCTGATGTTGATCCTTAGTTCGTCCAATGTCTGAGGACTTTTCTCGTACACTTTCGCTTTGAAATACCCCAAAAGAAAAAAGTCAGGGAGTGACAAATTAGGAGAGTTTAGTGGCCATGAATTGCCAGTACGTCGCGAGATCAGTCGAGCTCCTGGGAAGTGTTATCTCGGGAATTCCAAGGCAACGTTTGGTGTTTGGGGAGGTGGGGGGGGGGAGAACCCCCCGTATATTTTTGTGTTAACAACAACATTTTGTCCTGCCTCATTTTCGAAGAGTGGCCCTATGATACAATTACCTCCGATTGCACACCAAACTATAACTTTCTCAACGTTAAATGACGGTGCTACATGTTCATGTGGTTGCTTGACTGGCCAAAATCGCATGTTGTTCTTGTTGACTTGCCCACTAAGATGAAAGTGAGCCTCGTCACTGAAGAAAATGTTGTCCAGAAACTCCGGTTTATTTTTAATCCACTGGGCAGTACTGACACAAAATTCAACCTAGTTCAAAGTCAGTTTGACTTTGCAACATTTGTCTCTTTTCGGGATACATTTGCAGATCTTGGTGTATAATTATTCTCAAAGTAGTATGTGATGTTCTCATCAACTGACAAAGCCTGCGTATTGACTTTCTTGGTGAGGCTTACAATTCTTGTCTTACAGCCTGGATCCTGTCAGGTGTTCTTGCAGCAGATTTCTGTCTACTGTGGCCTCTAATCTGTTCATTAACACTCCCCGTACATCTGAACTTCTTCACAATACGTTTGATGATTTTGTAATTGGGAGTTCTTGTATTTGGAAAGTCCCTACGAAATTGTGTCTGTGCCAATATGGTCAAAATTCTGGTCCACAAAACTTTTTGATATCCTTTTTATATCACCTGAAAACAGACAAAAAATATTCACTTATTTAAAAATGGCATCCATTTTATAAGTTGCGCATCATTTTGGCACACCGTGTAAGTAAAATATTAAAGAACGAACAAATAATTTTTAGCAATAATGAATAATGGACGAAAGTAGAATAAATAAAAGGGTGGGTAAAGAAAAAAAAAGGTTCTGACATAACACTTATTACAATACATATAAAATACACCCGTAGTTTACTTTAACAGTGCTATTTATATACGCTACATCTGTTTAGACTCGAAACGCAATAGAAAATAATTGTACGTCTATATAATCATGTACGAGGAAAAAAACTTTAACCTAATATAGGAACGCACTTGACCTATACGTTAACAGTCTTGAATTGTTCACCTTGGAAAACACCTGGACTGGTATACCGAGACTCGAGCTACTTCCTAAAAGAGGACTTTTAATTCATAAATAATTCTGATGCTTTTTCCTTCTTTAATAAAGACTTTCAAAGCTTCCTCTTAAACAAACGTCAGCAGCTTGGTTACTTCAAAATCAAGGTCATAATTCCAAAATACACTGTTCAGAACACGCACTCATACGAGTCAAGTATTTCATTTGTTTTTAATTAACAATGATTGTTACATGTTTTGCTTAGTCACGTCTCTGCCCTCTCTGAGGAACATTATGCGTTTTCGCGTGCTACAGAATCCAAGTCAGACCACATATATATATATATATATATATATATATATATATTATATATATATATAACGTAAAGAACGACGCTTGTATAGGAGATATTCCGCGCAAGACGAGAGAGAACGGAACAAATGAAAAAATGAGGTAACCACCTGGGAATCGAACCCGGGATCTTCCGATTGCCGGTCAGACGCGATACCATTACACCATGGACCTCACTCTTCCAAATGCCGTAATTCTTCTACATACTCGCAGAAACCAATGCCTCAAGGGGGCACCTCCCGCATGCCGTAACATTATATACATTCAACTGCAAAGAACACGCAGTATAAACAACGTGTTCTTTGCAGTTGAATGTATATATTATATATTATATATATTATATATATATATATATGTGTGTGTGTGTGTGTGTGTGTGTGTGTGTGTGTGTGAATTTCCTAAGGTCACCATTGTCATTATGCACATTCAGACTAGCTGAAAATGAGAGAGCCGCCCTCTATCGAATAAACACACACAGAGTGAACTTCCTTCTATATCTGTGTGTACACAATATGGAAGGGTTTCCAAACTATCCTCACTCGGGAAAGACATAAAAGTGCATTTTATGGGGTCTATTTCATTCTGGGGAACAATTTGGTTTTAACCCCTGACGATGGTGGAAAATGAACTGTTCCGAAACGCTGGCCAGAAACAAAGTAGCACTAATGATTGTTTTTCTCTCGCATATATATATATATATATATATATATATATCTATATATATATATATATATATATATAACTTTCGGGTACACCAGTTTCTTGGATCCCTGATTGGGTGATAGTTGGTGACGTAAGAAATAACTAACCAACCCAGAGTGATCACCTAACCTAGTGTAACCTAACCCGGATATGAGTCATTCTGATTGGCCCAAAGTATGAAATGGGCGGATTACCGAAGTCTGTGTGTGTGTGTGTGTGTGTGGTGTGTGTGTGTGTGTGTGTGTATACACACGGGGGTTGGACAGAATAATGAAACTCGCATTTTTGGTGCTGTATTTTCTGATATCATTAATGGCGTTATGTACTTTATTAAATTAATATGTAACTGTATATAATATTGAGAACATCTATTTTAATATTAATATGTTCATATTGGTTTTTCATGTTCTTGTAGAATAAATAAAAATATAGCGCTTGGAGAAGATGTTACTGCTGTGAAAGGGGCACGATAGTAGGAGCCCGTTTGGTTGGTGTTTCGGTAATAAAAATCACATAATTGCTCCTGTATCTCGAGGAACAGTCTTCAAGGTTATGAATACACGCAAAAATAATAAAAAAAGAACATCAAATAAGGAATAGAGTGAGCGTAAAGCAACACTGACAGAATGCGACGGAAGAACTTATATGATAATTATGAGTTGTGAAGAATCAATCAAAGACTGTTGCATCAAAATTTAACAATAGTCCGCAAAGACCAGTGTCAGTCATAACTATGTTATGGGAATTGTAATAAAGCCTATTTTAACACCAACCAGTACCAAAGTTCTAATCAATTTGGAGTTGGGAAGAATAATGGGAACAATACTGTGCTATGTGGTGTAGTTTTTTTTAAAATTTCTTTCCATGTATTCATAACTATGGGACTGTTCCTCAAGGGGCAGGGACAATCACGCGACTTTTAATATTGAGTCACCAAACCAAACGGGCTCCTACTATCATGCTCCTTTCACAGTCAGTAACATTTTTTCCAAGTGCCATATTTATTTATTCTACAAGAACATGAAAAAACCAATATGAACATATTAAAAAGATGTTATTCTCAATATTAAGTGCAGTTACATATTAATTTAATAAAGTACATAATGTCATTGATAATACCATAAAATATAGCATCGAAAATGTGAGTGTTTCCATTATTCTGTGTGTGTGTGTGTGTGTGTGTGTGTGTGTGTGTGTGTGTGTGTGTGTGTGTGAGATTATATATATATATATATATATATTGGTTGGCTATATTATTATTTATTCACTTATGTTGCTGTTGAAAGGAGCTTAAAAATGTACTGATATTTTGTTTATTACATGAACTTTGGATATATTCTAATATATAATTACTTTCTTATATAGATATATAATAATCGGCGTTATAAAAATACAAGAATATTTCAAAAGTTCACCGAAGAAACTAAATATCAGGGGATTTTTGCTCAGCTTCAATATAATTAAAATTGAATAAATAATAATTTCAATAAGCCATATATATATATATACACACACACACACACGAGTATATAATAATAAATAAATGATTAAAGGTTTTGATAACGTCGATGCCGACGCTAGAAAGAACTAGTGATAGTGGTCTGAAATTATCTTGAAAACATTTTAATTCTAATGAAACTAAACATTTTTTTCTTAATTGTATGTTAATTTGTGAAATGGATTGCCAGCCCGAGTAGTTCAAAGTAATTTGGTCGAGTCCTTTACAAGGAGACAAGATGCTTATTATCTTGCTTTAAACCCCAAGTCCGAAGCATTTGTTAACGTAGAAAAAAAAACATTGCAAAATTTTCACTCCAATTCTTTCCTCTTTGCTTTAAAATTTTCACTTATATATATATATATATATATATATATATATATATATATATATATATAGCAAACAACCACAAGGAAAAGGAAACACAAAGTCCGAGCGCTTTCGTGATATGTGAATATATCACGAAAGCGCTCGGACTTTGTGTTTCCTTTTCCTTGTGGTTGTTTGCTTATTAATAAGGTCACGCGTTATTTTGTGATTCTAGTGCATATATATATATATATATATCCCAAAAGTCTTGCTCAAAGGCTAATATCATGTTGCACATTATGGGGCAGGACTTATATATATACTCTATGTTACGACCACTTTGCAAACAGGCCTGCATATTGGCCATTTTGCAAAATGACTGGTAATCCTGCCGGCCATTTTGTGAAAAGACAGAACTTCAGTTAAGAGATTCAATCCAGTTCGATTGAAATTATTGAAATTTAAATTATTGAATGCCCAGTTAGGTTAATTCAATTAATCTAACCGGGCATTTAGTGTCCAGTTCGACACAGCTTCGAAGGGTATGCGACAGGACTCTTCTGAAGCTATAATAGAACTGGATTGAATCTCTTAACCCTAAAATGCATAAACCCGGATAAATATAACACCCGGCGGGCCTCAGAGGCCCGGGTTATGCATTCTAGGGTTAACTGAAGTTCTGCATTTTCGTAAAATGGCCGGCCGGCAGGCTGTAACATATACAGGGTGTCCGGGCTTAAATGGCAATAAAAATAAAAAATTATACATGTATTTTATTGCCATTTAAGCCCGGACACCCTGTATAATACTGAATGTTGGTCCAGTTTCATGGAAGCGTACTTGAACGTTTTATCTGATTTTACATTGTTGAATGTATGTTGAAGTTAACAAACATGCAGTTCTCTATAATATATATATAAATTTTTTTTTTTTTTTTTTTTGTAAAAGCACGAAAGCAAATACTGAAGTATTCGTTTAAATTGATGTTTTATTCTTTGCAATATTGGTTGTTTTCTTTCTGATGAACTTTAAAGAGTAACGCTTTTGGATCAATGAAAGAAAGCCACCCCCCAAACGGGTCGGGGGTGGCTTTTTTTCATTGATCTGAGAGTTATTTAAGTAAGTAGGTAGGTAGGTTATTTAGGTTAGGTCTTGTACGTTAGTTTAAATGTAAGATTTAGGTTTAGGTTATCTAATGGCTCAAAATATTTTTAGAACTGTCGTATTATCAATAATAAGTGCAGAAGATACTCTCACCTGAAGATCAGGGCCCCCCAGCCTTCTTAGTTAGCTTTATAAGGCTAACTAACGAAAATATCACGACCTAACCTAATCAATCGTCAAGGGCGTACAGTTGACCTAACGATTGGTTAGGTTAGGTCGTGATATTTTCATGTTAGCCTTATAAGGCTAACGGATCAATGAAAGAAAGCCACCCCCAAACGGGTCGGGAGTGGCTTTCTTTCATTGATTTTGAGGGGTGGCATTGTTTATTTGATCATTTTTTAGGGTGACATTTACTAGAAACTTTTGGGGATGGCTTTCTTTCATTGATCCATGCTTTTTTCTATTCGTAGCTGCAAAATATAGATCTACAACGAACTATCATATTTCATATAGTGTAAAAAACTATATTCTAATAATGTTAGGCAAAGGCGGCTACACTCAAGGAAAGTGTGTGAAAAGTTTAAATTTCGCAGAAAGATGTTCAGAAATTAATCAAGAAATAGAACGAAATTGGAAAAACACTCGGGATAAGCTATTGGAATCCGCTATTAATTACCCGAGGATTACGCCAAAAAGAGAGAGAGGTAAATCCATCAGCAGTTACCGTGCTGCAGATGTGCGAGAGTTAGTGTCAATATTGACCTATTCACAATCAGACGTAAATTACATTTAAAGGCTGAAAGGGTGTTTTGCAATGAATTTTAACAAATGTTAATATCTCCCTTTTTTTTTTTTTTTTTTTTTTTTCTCTCGAATAAAAGTTTTTTTTTTTCTTTCATCAAAGAAACGAATGAACAGTAAAAATAGTGATTTTCCTGTTGATTTGACAATAAAAATAAATTTAGAAAACAGTTGCTGTAAAATCTGTGCACACCGCAGATTCAACAGTAAAATCTTGGCACCCAAAACTGCCAGTAAAATACTAATAAAATAACAGCCATTATTTTACTTTTCAGTGTACGCTTTTTTTAAAACTTTACTAAAATGTATTAAAGCATTCTATCTGTAAGGAAATTTCAACAACAACATACATAATTTGGGTCCTATTTCAACACACACACACACACACATACATATATAAGAAACAAGTACTCTTTTGCATAAACATGCACCATTCTTCTCCTGTTTGGGACTTCTATTTCTTCCTAGAATCTTCATATGACACCCGAAAGGAATTTGTGTTGTTATATATATTATATATATATCCTACCAGGATTCAAATTCGGAGACGCAGGCGTTGACCATTTGACTACGACAGGATAGAAGTTAACAACAACCCGACATCTCATCGCTCGAGGAAACATATTCGTATAACGCTTTCGCATCGACGTACTTTACGTGTTGAACATCTGCACTCGAGCCAATGGACAACATTTAATTCAAATATCAGTGAACCGTTGCAATATAAATTTCTTGCTTAATATCACTTCGGTTTATATCACGAACTCTCTTATTGTCACGTCTTGACACGTACACATTGTGTATCATGCTGTATTATCATGTGATTATCATGATTCTCAAGAGGAAGATGTAGACGATGTGAATGGAGAAGAAAGATCCGTATGTTGTGTGAGTGACGTCGTCGGAAACTTTGAACTGTATAACAAAACTGAAACATTTATAGCACAAAATGACAATGTCGATTGGACATTATTTGCCAAATTTGAGTCTATGTTACATAATGTTACTTTAAACAGTGCAAAACAAAGTAAGATAACGGATTACTTTAAAATTTAGCTTATTACGTTGCATTTTTAAAAGATGTTCGCGTTTTTAAAATGAATGTCCTTTTCCTTTTTGTGTTGAGAAACAAATTACACTGCATTTTTAAAACGAAATTTGTTTTCCTTTTATGGGTTGAGGAATAAATTAGTACTGTATTACTGTGTATTTTTACTATAAAATGAAGTTGGGAATGTCAAACTCGATTATTAGCATGACCAGCTTTATATCACGATTATCTCGTTCACCATCGACGTGACATTAAGCGGGTTACTCTGTGTGTGTGTGTGTGTGTGTGTGTGTGGTGTGTGTGTGTGTGTGTGTGTGTGTGTGTGTAAAACGTCCTTTACTTTTATGATGGCCTCGGACGACGGTTCAGGATTGACCTGTAGTCAACTCCTCTGCAGAATCCCACCTCAATTGAAGGATTTGATGGAGGAGAGAGTTGGTTTCCGCTATCCTCCCGCCTTCGTAGCAACCCACGCGTGGATGGTCAGGGACATTGCACAAGAACTTGTCGAGGTGGTTCTTGAAATTATTCAGGTTGGTGTGCTGGAGGTCTCTCAGTTCTTTTGGCAGAACGTTAAAAAGTTTCGGGCCTCGTATTTTATGGGTATTTTCCATCCTCATTTTCATGGCCCCCTGTCCCACCGCAGCTGAGACAATACAGAATCAGCATCTTCTCTCATTCCTGTGTTTTCTGTTTGTCTCTCAATACCTGGCAATTGCATTTTCCATCCAACGTATCTATCGATATGTCAAAGGGAACCGAGTCCTCAATAACCAATGCACGCCCAAATTGTTAGTGTAGCTATTTTAACGCAATCGTGTGTTTTTTTCGCCCAGTTTGTTTCCTTTACTCGTTAAACCGAAGACACATTCATCTGAAAAACTGATCTTTCGAACGAAATCTGGATCACTGTTGAACTTTTTCTCTCACTGTTTCAGCAAACCGCAGCCGTCAATCAGAATTTTGGTCGTTTCGAGCTGAGAGTAACTGGGTTTGTAATCGTGGTACCCCTGTGACTTCAGTATTTTTGTTACTGAAAATTTGGAAATATCCAATTCCTCTGCAACTTTTCGCGTTGAAGTTGTTGGGTCGACTTGAAAAAGTGGGCAGGAAATTTTCTTTGTTTGTCTCCTGTCGCCGTTACTGGGCTTCCGCTTCTTGGACGATCTTTTACCAGGCTCCCCCGTTTCCAAAAGTTTGAGCTTCCAGAATCGAAGAGTGGTTGCATTTGGTGGTGGTTTATTATATTTTTGTTGAAATAAACGCAAACTTTCTTCACAATTATTATAAGAAATAGCCAACGATACAAGGTACACTTTTTTTCATTGCTGTATTCCATCCTTACTGACATGGCGCTGACTGGGGCTAGGACCTAGGGCCTTCCTGTTCTAGCCTAGGGTCTTTCCTGACCTTGTATAGTTGCTTTGAAAAGTATCGCATACACTGCAGTGATGTCACTGGAATTTATTTATTATTAACAAATTATTGTATGTATAAAAGCCTTACAGACTTTTCTCCCATACACACACACACACACACACACACACACACACACACACACACACACACACGCATATATATATCGGGTGATTTTTTAAACATCTGATACTTTAAAAGGTTTGTATTTTTTTATTAACTAAAATAGACATGAAATTTTTACTGCACCTTCTCTACACATGGAGAATTAGTCCCGTAGTGCAAAACATGCTCTTATAAAGAACTATCATGGTCACCAACATCACTAGATCTAAACCACTGTGACTTTTAACTGTGAGGTTATTTAACCCATAAACCCTACTCGGGGTAGTGGTGTACCCAGTACCCCGTGTATTGCTAGCGTAACTTTTTAATGGGTACAGATTAAGGGTTAAAAGATAGATTGTTTAATCAGAATCCACACACAATACAAGAATTGAAAGTTTCAACTGAACAAGAAATTTCTCAGATTTCTCAGCTGTACATTGGAAGAACTGAAAGCGAGTGGAGTCTTTAAATACTGGAGGTTTGGAGCTCAGGTGATTGGGGCGTGGCTTATCACCGGATTAAATCTATAGAAAACTATAATCCTGAGAAATGCACTTACCCAAAGACACTGTCATGCATTTAATCTTCTTCTGAAACACTTCATCGACGTCCCTAAGTACCAAATTCCAGTACTTGTCGAAAGCTACAACATATCCAGTCAAAATGCCTCGAACAGTGCTGTGGTTTCGTGTGTATACCTGCGGTAAAGAAATTATTATTATTATTTAATTTATTTAGTGATTATTAAATTAAAAGAAACGAGCGTTTTGTAAGAAAGTCTGTATTTGTTCAGTGTTGTCCTGAGCTGAAGAAAATATTTAGCAATGAAAATATACCAATAATTAATTTGACATCCGAAGAATCTCTCTTCCCCTGAAACTGAAATTGACTTCGAACAGAAAAGATGTATTGGTTAGAATGAAATAAAAGATGTCGTACACGGAAGATTACATCAAGACTAAATTTTCTGTTTCATCCAATAAAGCGAAATAGATTAATAACACGAGGAAGCCTGAACACTGCAGAAAATGAGAGTAAAGACGAAATCTATGATAAAAACTGTTGTCGATGACGGAAAGCTACATATTAATAGCTCAAGTTTTCTAAGTCAGCATTAGTGAAAATCCTGGAGAAAAAACAGCAAGTAGGAATATTAGACTGTGTACCAAATTAACCCTGAAAATTACAAGGCTAGCCTATTCGACTCGGTTTCCTGCTTTGCATTGATTAAACTGAATCTAACAGATTTATTTTGTCATTTCTAGAGTTAAACATACGTTGTAAGCGATATGACTGCTAAAATAAACCATGAAGAAACGTGTCTCTTAGTCCCCAAACATTTTCAGAATTTTCGTTAAAATAGCATCCTATCAGAGAAGAGAGCATGGTTAACTCCAGAACAGGTCTTGTAATGGAACAAATTCGTCAGTCAGTCTGAGATTAAGACAAATTCTAGTTCAATTTCTTAGTTCATCTTTCATAAAGAATATCAAACTCTCTTAAAGAATAGCCGGGAATATATTTTGCAGGATGAAACTACATGTTGACCGAAAATATGTAAAGTTTACAGAGTTGTTAACAAGTTGTTGTTTCATTCACATTCATTTGAATAACAATATAAGGTCGACTTCATTACAAGTCTTTATCTAATATTCGTGTAATTGTTGTTGGCGTATCCTTTGTTCGACATTTTCAGAACTTTTATGTTACAAGCATTGGAAATAATGCGATTTTTAAAAATTAGATATATTTTCTGATTCAGTACCAAAAATTTTTTCTTTTAGTGCACGTAATTTTAGGATGTAATTCAACCAGTTCACGTCACGGCACCTTTCACCTGATCAGTTAGAGAGAAATTCAGTACCATTGCATGTACTTGGAAACTGATGTACTATTCCATTTGAAGAAACTATGGATAAGGTTGAACAGTCTACCGTATCTTGTCATACAAAAAATACCACTATCAAATGTTTTTTAATACACAAGTTGAATATGCCTCTCTGCCTCCTGTTGAACAACTTTCGATCCCACAAAAACATACTAATGTAAAGCAGCAATCTGAAAAGGAAGTTTGGAAAGCGAAAGCTGTATCGCTTCTCCAAAAAAGCACCGTTGGGATGAACACACTTTTTCTATGTATGATATATTTACAGGCCATTCTGTAGCAGCAGTTACTTCAACTGCGCATTTGTGGATGAAAAACAGGACACATCAAAAACTAACTATATAAAGAATCAGCTTCGATGTGCGCCCTCTTATAGGTATGGAACTTAAGGATGTGGTGTTCAGTACGACACTTCTAATTCTGATAGTGAATGAGTTTACCTTTCACACAAATAACATACTACGGATTAATCTCATTTCTTTCGGCAAACTTTCATATACATACATCCATAATTCAAAATTTGTACCATGCGCCTCGGTGTAGTGATAAGCATCGCTGACAATGAATCCACCGGCCCCGGGTTCGATTTCCAGCGATGGCAAATGGCGATCAACTCACCCACCTGTTTGTACTTCCGTGCAAAAAAAAAAAAGTTGGCTGGCTGATAAATGGGTATCCCGAGTAACTTAGTGGTTGATACGCTGGGCTGCTAATCGGGAGGTCATGATATCGAATCTGGGCGAAGACTGTAATTTCTGACTACCAGTGGTGGGTCATGGTTCGGATTCCACGTTAAGCTGTAGGTGTAAGGTGGGGCAACAAGCTTTACCTTCATCAGAATGAACGATTCAATGTAACGTTGACACACAGTTCTGACACATCTCAAGATATTCCATCAATATAATTTTGTTGAAGATTATTATTTTTAGCGAAAACGCTGTTCAGTTCTTGGTTAGCTTCTAGCTCAACTGCTCAAAATCAGGCTTGTCACCCGCAAAGGCCTTATAACCCTTTTCGGTTATATGTCAGTCATGGATCCTTTAACGTATACTCCAATCTCGATTAGACCTCATTCCTTGAACAAAAACATCTTCCTCTAATAACTTCAAGAAATGCCGACCGAGAAGCTTCAAGGGTAGAAAGCGGACTTTCAGCCATGCAGTACCTATTGCGAAAGATGGAAGTCCTTGATGCGACAGTGGTCTTAAGTACTTAAATTTAAGATGGCACTATTCTTGCGAAGTATGTTTGATGCTTTATATTTCACAACCTCACAGAGAAAATGGTACTTCAATAGTTTCTGTGGCATCAAAACCAATTAGCCTTGATATTTCAGTTGGTGTTTATTCTACGAATTTGGATTCCTATACAACATTCATGTTTTGTGTAGTCGGCTGCATTTGCTCCATCAAAATCTTTCATTAAGTCACCACTGTTAGCTGTTATCTGAGTAAAAGAGACCACTCTGAGTACAAAAATGCATTACCATTTCTTCATGATTAATGCCTCGCTGGTTTGTAAGAGCTATTAAAATTCTCCAAACCTGCTCATACAAAACAGAATAACCGAACGGGTTTAGCAGTGTCAAAAATTCCTTATTTCTACTGATGTATGTTTAAACATACATAATTAATATAGTTTTCTGGTCCTTTGAAGATGCATATCAAATATTTTGACATCATAATAAGATTTGTTTGTGTTTAGTACCGTCATTGAGTGGAACTTCGTGATTTAATGGCAATGACAAGCTGGGCCAATTCATAAACATTTTTAAGTTTGTTACTAATAACATACTCAGATTTCTTGTGGCCAAAATATTCAGATAGTATGAATAATAAGTGAATGCTTTCCTGTCTATAAGACCACCGGTGCAGCCTAGAAGGAACTCGGGTGTTTACCTAAAGATTCCGGATTCGAAGTTCTCTCGGTCTTCAGATTTTATCGACTGGGTTGCTTCTTCCGAGCTTTCCTAGGTGGGATACTGATTCGGATCCTACAAAAAGCTGTAGGATCCCCTCTGTCATATGATTGATTGTTAGCATGGAGGTAAAGTTGTAGCTTCAAAATAAGGTGCATTGTACAGAATAAGCATATTGGTGTCTACAATAAATCCATTTAGAAAGGACACAACGATTATCCTGTTTGAGAACAAACTATAAGCGTATGTTATTAATTAATTTATATTACAAAACTGGAAATAATGTAACACTGTTACCAAAGCGAAAGGTTTGTAATCACTTTTAGAAATAAATTTGCGAAGCAGTTATTTCAATATCAACAAAATTAAGATAACATTCTAGAACCCAAAATCCTCAATCACATCATTTTTAAAAAGAGAATATTTTGATGTAACTAACTCCTAGTATGATATACGACGATTTTCTAGATACGAGCGATTTAAGTTTCAAAGCAAAAATGAATTATATAAAATATGAAGCACCACTGCAATCTCAAAAAAAAAATCTTGAACTTTAGCGAAAATGTGAGTCTGCTTTAACAGTTAGACGAACGACGTTTTTTGCCTCAGCATTTATCATTTCAAAATATCCTGTCATGAAACTCCACGTTCCCTATACCACCAACAGACATCAGTAAGAGTTTCACACAAACTTTTTGAACAGACTGCTGTTCATGTGACTTATCAAAATCCAAAGATGGTACAGATGTTCATATACACCAAATCGTGGTGTGTGTGTGTGTGTGTGTGTGTGTGTGTGTGTGTGTGTGTGTGTGTGTGTGTGTGTGTGTGTCACACAGAGTACATATTACTGGAACTGCAAACAAAGTTCAGCAGACAATTGATCTTAATTGTAATTATATATTTTACATTTTTAACCGTGATGCAGTTGCAATTTATCATTTAATTAATAAAAAGTATTCTAAAACAAATATAATTATTTCTTCATTATTAGTATTATGAATGGACTGTGAACTTTAACGAGTTACTGATTCATTAGGCTCTCTTTGTTTACTGTCAAAGGTGTTTAAAAATATGAAGTTACATTTATTATAAAAGTACTTCGTACAAAATGTATTGTACATTATTTTTTACCTTTGAATGCGTTGCCATAAGACGCGAGATGAAAATTTATAGTCTATAAAACTGACTTGGAGGGTTTTTGGAGGAGGAAAAAAAAAAAAATTATATATATATATATATATACATATATATATACACACACACAACACACATGTAAGAAGTAAATAGACAGCCCAGAATTTGCTGTAACAATTTGGCGTAAAAGATTCAACAATTCTGATCGTGTTGCTGGTTTTTGGGGCTTTTTACGAAAGTCTTGTCTAGTATTGCCCACACGTGTTCTATGGGGTTCATGTCAGGGGACTGACTCGGCCAAGGAAGTCGTTTGATACCATTTCGCTCCTCCCATTCTTTCGTCTTTTTGCAGTGTGGCATGGGGCTCCATCTTCCATGAACAAGCAGCTGTCTTTTTCAATTTGACCACTTGAGAATATTGGCATAAGTCCTTCTTCAAGGATAGAAATGTAGGAAACGAATATTAGTCATAATAATGGCAAAAAAATTGGATGCATACATTTTACCATAAAATTAAGGGTGTCTATTTACTTCTTGCATGTCTGTGTGTGTGTGTGTATGTATATATATATATATATATATATATATATATATATTATATATATATATCTACTTATCCCTTGGAAATATATTTCCTCATACTTTGATATTGAATAACGTTAGCGATTTACCTCAGGATGAATTTAGCAGAGAGAGAAATGCACAGCATATACCAAAAGGTAAAAGTGTTTTACATTTTTAGAAGAAAATGATTTCCGGTTTAATAATAAAAACATAATTTAGTGAATTTTTTTCTTTTTAATCTTTACTGGCTTCACACCTGACCTTTATTTTAGTGGAAATTAAGTTGACCTTTGGACAAAATAGTTAACTGTAACTTAATCTCGCATTATTTAATTGTTATTGATAGCATCTAAAAATGTACATATTTTACTGGACGCGATAAAGACGCACTCGAAAAAATACTTTATTTCCAATGACATTCTGTACGTCCGTTGTCTACTTCTGCAGTAATTAAAATTATAGTTTGGTAACTCCGTTAACGAAATTGAATTTGAATCGCTGAGAATAACACACGATGCAACTGGACAAGAAAATTTTATTTCCAGAATTAACATTTCAGAAATACCTATTTAAAATTAGACCCTTTAGACTGTGTGTGTGTGTGTGTGTGTGTGTGTGTGTGTGTGTGTGTGTGTGTGACTGAAGATATATTAGTTTTATGACATTCTCTTCTTAGATTACATTGATAACCAAATCTGTCTGTGTCTTAGATATTGAAATATGAAGAATGTATTTCCCTTAAATTTTTGTTCCTTTACTCTAGAGTAAAACCTTGACTTGACTTGGCTTGGCTTTAAGATTGCGACAAAGGTGGCAACAAACAACTTTTGGCGAGTAAATGGATGCTTACAGCGAGCTAACTTTTAAACGTTCGTTACCAGGAGTACATCTCGCACAAATTCAAAAATTTTAAGGACAAAGTGACCACAACAGTGAAAACGTCATCAGTTTTAAAATGACAATATTCTGGAGTCAGGCAAGTTGATGAAAACAGGAAACTTGTCACAAATGAAATATCTCGGCGATTATTCGCTTAGGTAAAAATAATGTAACTAACTTAAATTGATTCTCAGTTTACTTATTCTTAACCAAACGAGTAATATCACGTGGATTTTGCGTTATTAACCTTTCCAGTTTGTTTCAAATTCCACGTTAAACTCCCGTGTTCCGACTTAACTGTAATAGCTATTAACTATTATAACTATGATACCGCTAAAAATATAAGTGATTATGACAACTGATTCAGTTGTAGAATGTTGCGTTTTTAGATGGCCATGCCACTGCAGTTACGATTAAATTTAAAATAAATTACCCGCACAAATCTTTCATATTTAACTCGTAATTACCAACTGTTCATAAACCACGAACACTGAATTTATCAGTTAGAATGTTAAGAACGGACATCAACATTCGAGCTTTGACTTTAATACTATTTCGGTTAGAACTTAGTACTTCATGAATTTATATTTGCGACCATAAATACTGTAGGTTGCCCTTCTTTAATTAAAAACTGTCTCCTCGTATACTATCTCAACGCCATTGGTAAGGTTAACACGTACAACCTAATGAAGTTAGAACGTACCTCGACTTACTATTAAATCTAATACAACCCCAACTGCCTGGAATAACAGGCAGTATAAGATCTATAGATTAAATAATTAGAGGCCAACTCAGACTTGGCTTAGACTAAGTCTGATCCTGTATATAATATGCAACTCTGAGTAATGTTATTTCAGTAAAGACTAAAATATATTTCAGTAAATATATCTTTTTATAAATATACGCTCTTATTTATAAAACTTTGATTCAAACAAAATACCCGTGTAAAGGTCAAAATTCCGTTAGTTCTTTTACTGATTTTGTAAGATAGTAACAATCATTTTAGTAATATTCTTTACCTATGAACAAAGATTATACAGTATAGAAAAAATCGAAAAATTTAAATTTTCTCAGCGCGAGTGGGATTTTTTTTAAGGATTGTGAGTAAATTCTATTCTAATATGTACAGGATGGGCGAAACGTCTGGGCCCCCTCTCTAATGTAAAAATTAAATATGAAAATACTTTGAAGGGGTGCCCAGACTTTTTGCCCACCCTATGGAATAATTCAAATTTAAAAACATTAAGGTGATAAGTAAGGGGTTATATTTGGCAAGTTTAAACTTTTATTAATAATGTATCATTTAAAGTAGGCTGCTAAGGGTAGGCCTAGGCAGTATATATGTGGTGTAGTGGTTAGCGTCGCTGACTACGAATCCATCGGCCCCGGGTTCGAGACCCGACGGCAGCCGGCGCGCAGCAAACCCAGCTGTTCATCCTTCCACACAATAAGAAAGTGTTTGGTAGATAAATGGGTACCCTAGGTGGCCTAGTGGTTAAGACGCTGGGCTGATGATGGGGCGTGGTTCGGATTCCACGTTAAACTGTAGGTCTAAGGTGGAGTGAAAAGCTTGACCTTCGTCAGAATGAACAATTCAGGCGGAAGCTAACCAAAGGTTATATATATATATATATATATATATATATATATATATATACACACACGGAATAACAACAAAAGGGCGTCTGAAAATGTTTGTAATTTTTTTTTTTTTGTGCAACCGTTGACAAACCCACCCCTTTCTATTAAAAAAATGTTGGATTAGAGATCCCATCAACTCCGCCTACTGATTATGAAGTATCTAATCAGGGATCATGTTTCATTTCTTCCAGTCTGACCAAGAAGAGGAAGTGAAATATTTTTACACCATAAATTCAATACTATTTCGTTAAAATAATAATAAAAAAAAAACCTTAGTTTTTCTTTCGCCCGAACTATCAAATCTGAAGTTAAGTTTCCTTCCCACCTTAGACCTGGAATCAACCAAATTACAAAGTTCACGCCGGGACTCGATCTCACCACTAGGATACCTAAGAAGTGATAGTTAAGTTGACCATGACTTAATTTAAGCTTACAAAGGCTTTTATAGGCTTTACAACAGGTTCCTTCACAAGATTTCATCCATCCCGCGTTGTCGCCGAAAAATTCTTATCAAATCGGCCCGCAATTACGGTAACAGCAAAAGACGATTTGCCCTACAATCTCTTTATGCTGAAAGACTTTGGTTTACCCATAAACAAGCGTTAGAAGTAATTACGGTAAATGTCTTGTACAGTACCATTGATCAACTGAGGCGTTCGGAACGCCTCAACTATTGGAATGGCGTAAATATGGCGTCCTTTACAGACTTAGGCCAAACTCTCTCAGGATAACGGGCCGGCGATCGCTGCCCAATCTTTTCCAAGTAGCCCTCCGTCCCAAATAATTTACCAACTCTTCTTTATAGGGTACATTTGGTGGATCTTTTCGGTTTGGAGGACTGTTACAGAGTCTTACAAAATTCAGCAAATCAATTAGTTTGCTGACCTAATCTAACCTAAATAAACTTAACCTAACATCTACCAGATAGCAAACTAATTGATTTGCTGAGTTTCGTAAAAATCTGTAGCAATCCGCCAAACCGAAAAGACCCATTTGGTCTATGGTAAATTAGCAACATTACAAATCATTTTTGTGATAATAAAACTTTGCATTGGTCCCACATAAAGATGCGGATTTTGACCTAAGCAAGACATTCGCAAAACTTGGGCCCCAGTTTAACTATTCTTACTGCGAAGATCTGTATGAAGGCTAATACTAGACAAGTTCAATGTAGTACCGGAAAAAAGCTCGACTAAAAACCTACAATTTCTAAAAAACAAAAATTACTAATTGGTAATGTTTTCCTTTGAATATTTTATTCTTTTTGGTGACACGAATAAAATATAAAAAACAAAACCCAATCATTTATGATTAGTAATTTTTTTATGCTTTTTACAAATTGTTTGTGTGAACTTTTTTCCGAAACTATACACGCGTACCTTTCTTCACTCAAAACATATTAATCGGCGAACAATCGGAGTTTGAAAATGTATGGAATGTATTAATCGCCATTCAGAGACGAGAATTTGAAATTTTTTAAACCTCGATTGTTGCCGTTTAATACGTAAACAGTTACAATCGGTTCCAAACGGCAACAAAGAGCCGTGTGAGAGAGGTTTAATGGAACTTAAAACATAAATTGCTCGACAACCGATTATTTTAATTATGAATGCGACAATTTATTTTGAACATTTTAATCGTGTTAGAATTTTATTATTCACCATAAATGAGTTATTTCACTGAAAAACCGATAAATTAAATTAATTATATTTTTAATTATGAATTCACGGAATAATACGAATATATTTCAGATTAAATAAAAATAAAAGCAGTTGTGTTATCATGACGTTTGGTAACAATGGGAACGTATAACGTAATCTGAGTTCGAAACGGCTATCGCAAAACTTCTATACGTTAGTGCAACATATATAATATATATAAAGAACGACGCTTGAATAGAAGAACGTTCCGCACAAGATGAGGAGGGAGAACGAACAAATGAAAAATGAGGTAACCACCCTGGAATCGAACCCGGGATCTTCCGATTGCCGGTCAGATATGCTAACCACTACACCATGGGCCTCGATTAATCAGAAGTCGTAATTCTCCTACATATATAACCAGCGAAGTTAAGCGACATTGGGTCTGGGTAGTAGTTGGATGGGAGACCGTCCTCTGCGCCCAGATTATGTAGCGACCCGTGGTTCGGATCCCACGTTAAAGCTGTAGGTCTCCTCCGTCATATGACCTTAGATGTTGCGAAGGAGGTTAAACAACCTCAATTAAATAAATAAATAAATAAAACCAGCGTCCCGTAGTTCAGCGGGTAACACAGATTCCCTATAAGCGAAGTGAAAACATTGAGGTCAGGGGTTCGACTCCCGATGATGCTGATAATAATAATAATAATAATAATAATACAGGAATTTGAGCAATGGGCAGACTAGTGGTCTGAGCGCTGTGCCACTTTCTGGCCCTACTCAATGATTATTTTTATCATTGTAACTTACGTATTGGTTAACCTTAAAATAAGCAAGTGGTGCGATTTCAATTAATCAATATTATCATTATGAAATTCGTGATTTTGACTCCGTACTAAAAGGGGGCTACGCCTTAATGCGAAATCCGAGCCAAGGGTCGCTACATCATCTGAAAGCGAACGACGATCAGCTATCCAACTAGTACTTACCTCATCTTACGGGAAACGGTTTAAAGATGTGACCACAACATAGCTCAGTAAATCAACGTACTGAATACTTTTTAAGCTAACAGTCAGAGCGTAAGAATATTTTCATCACAACAAATTTACCTTTTTTCCATCGCGAAGTGTTGCCACTTTAAAACTTTTATGACGTCACAAGTTGCTTTCATATTATCCGTGCATGCATTTGTCTCATCAATAAGTCTATGCTATTTAATTACAAATTCAAATACATTAATCATTCGTTCAAAAGAAAACACACACACACACACACAATTTGTGGCACCAAAATTTTATTATAATGAAAATTACATTGAACAAAAAAGGCTCTGAAATGGCACCGTATTTTTCATTCTTGACTTTTCTTAATTATAAATGTCTCTTATAATTACAAGAGCACCTATAATTCCTGGATAATGCGTATAACTACTTGAAAGTCGAGACATATCCTTAGGCTTTTATTAGTTATTTAACAAAATTAAGATATAGATAGTATCTTCGTAGCATTTTATTAAAGGTCATTTCTTTCACGGGACCAGTTTGAGAAATTAATGAAAAATTAAATTTTTATAGTCATCACGTCTTTGAATGGAAGATGTCAATTTTAATTTTTTATATTTTTTTCAATAGTTGAAGCTAATGAAGAGGGTCACTTAAAATAAAAAGTAAACTGCTTTGATGCCTCTTTTGGACTGAAAACTACTTTTATTAAAAACAAAAGTCACGAAATGTGGTACAAATTCAACCAAAATTACTTTTTTCCTCGCGTGAGACACGCGTAAACGTGTTTTGTGGAGTATTAACTCATTTCACTATGTTAGTAGTGTATCGCCGCATTTTCGTGGTATATATCTGCGGGGGTTTCTATAAAAACGTTTTTGTATCACCTTCAAGAAAACTACGTTTACGAAGAAATTTCATCATTTTTACCATTTCATTCCCTACAAACTTTAAAAATACCTTTCGCGCGAGAGATTACTTCGCACTCAATGTCTCTTCCATTCTCATTCGTGATCCGAAACTAGGAATACCAGAAATTAGAATTACGAGTATGAGAAAATGTTACTGATGTGCGGAGAGGGTAAAGAGAGACTACGACGCTATTGCCGCTCCGAGGGATATTTTCTATGAAAAATCTAACTTAAAGGATAACTTAAAGGGAATGGATCAATTTGGGAATTGCCTCCTTTGAGATTCTCAATCTTCGGTGAAGAATGAAATGGGAATGACACTGGGGAGGAAGAGCTTCGCGAGGTACGTACGTACCTCGGCTCAATGTATAAACCGTTAGACCGTTGCGGCGTATCCACGCAAAATATCTCAGAAGTCTGTAGTATAGAAATAAAATCGTACACCAACACGATGTTAACATAAATAGCGGTGCACGACCTATGGGTATGAGATGAGACCTATGTTGCGTGTACGTTTGTAGTATATCACTGATAGAGTATATAGTTTATTTGCTTCCATAAGTTGTAGGGTACAAAACTTTAAAAACACTAATAAATTAAATTATTGTTTACACTTAAATAAATGAAAGTGTATGTTTAAAATGTAACTTGGTAGTCAAATCGAAAATGATTTTGTGCTTTAGATCTCTGATTACAGTAATTCTACTAATTATTATTATTTTATTATTATTTAATAATTATAATAATTAATATTTTATTATAATTATTTTTTTATAATAATTAATATTTTATTATAATTATTTTTTTATAATAATTAATATTTTTATTATAATTATAATTTTGTATTATTATTATTTTATAATATAATTATAAAATGTAATATTCACGATAGAACGGCCAAAGTCTCAATAGAACTTTATGAGGACCAATACAACTATTATTATTTTATTGTTCACTAGTGGCGAATCATCTTTTTTTAGTAATGGCTGACCAGGATAACCCGAAAATAGTAGACATAAAATGTTTAAAATAGTACTGGTTATACTTACCCTTATAATCTGTAATAGAGGGTAACATAACGATTTTAATACGTTCCCGTATTCCACACGTGTGTATAAGTGACCGATATGGACAGGTCAAAATAATCATTGGCACGCTCCGGTGAATTCAGTTGAGGTTAGGTTAGGACCGTTAGGTTATGGGTAAAGAAGGAGTGTCGAGGATTCTGACCTATTCCCAAAATGAAATTTCATTAAAGAACTTTTTGAACGGATTGTATACATATCACGTAATGTAATTAAGACGCAATATGATAATATACGGTATGTATGTGTATGTACCCTTTTAAAACTTTAATGAAAGCCACAATTTGTAATAACTGCAATTGAATGCGATACATTAATACATAAATATACAAGATATAATAAACCAAAAGCGAATCACCTACTTATAAATTGTTAAGAATTATTAAAGCAGTAAAATGGAGCGCCATCAACGGCGTTCCATCATTGAGTGGTAAGAAGAAGACCACAAAACGCAAATGAAACCAATCTGAATATTAAATATTGGTATTCTCTTTTAAATTTGACTCTCGAAAGATGAAAGAGAATGTAGTCCATTTGATGACAGGACGCACGCACCAGTTCAGTCAGACTTCGTTGTTCGTCCAATGCCGATATGTCGTTCATCCAATATATTATACGTGTGTATATATACAGTATATATATATAATTTTTTTTTTCCCCGAATTTGAGACGCCACATTTATACAGATTTTATATACGAAGGATTCCTCTCGTATAAATTAAGGATTCTTTATTCCATATTCTGTATATGTAAGCGAATTAATAAAAAGAAAAAAAAAAAAAAACCCGGTCTCTGAAAAAACACTTAAAATAATGCATAATCTCTTCAGTAATCATTCTCGAGTAATGAAATTCCATTTTTCTATACGACATTTGGACATTTTTTTTTTTGGTGACAATCTGCATATAATATCAGGCAATGCATGTATAAAACCTATTGATGATCAAGTACATGAATTGAGTTTAATTTTATATCATGTTGTCATTCCTGTTGTTATTATTATTATTGTTTATATCATTATTATTATTTTCATTATTATATATATATATATATAATATATATATATATTATATATATATATATATATATATATATATATGATACACACAGACCGTGCATGGAACAAGGAACTCTTCTACGATAATTAAATCCACTATAGTCCGAATAAGTAATGGTAAATGACAAATACCATAGTTTTTCTTTTTCATGATGCAAGCCCGACGTGGGCAACGGGTCTCTCGCAGAGAGGTCCCATAAATATAGCTTCCCTCACCAGCTATCTGCAAAGCAGACAGGATCCAGCTTTGGGACATGGATCTAGGGTTTAAAGCAGCCTAGCCCCACGTCGGGCTTGCATCATGAAAAAGAAAAACTATGGTATTTGTCATTTACCATTACTTATTCGGACTATAGTGGATTAATTATCCCAGAAGAGTTCCTTGTTCCATGCACGGTCTGTGTGTATCATAAAAAAACTCAGGGAACCATTCTGAGTTCATTCCCATATATATATATATATATATATATATATATATATATATATATATGGGATGAATTTCACAATTAAACACGTGAAATGAATGAATGATGCAAATCCACAAGGAAAAAGAAAAATTATTCCAAGGTCTTTCGTGTATTCAGAAGTACACCTCGTCAGGGAATCGTCAGGGTATACATTCCCCGACGAGGTGTACTTCTGAATACACGAAAGGCCTTGGAATCATTTTTCTTTTTCCTTGTGGATTTGCATTTTATATGTATATAGACTATATATATATAACATGAAGTAAAATATTGGCAAATATGGTTTCGTTATTAGGTTTACTGTAAACTATTGTAAACTACTTTCACAAACCAACTAAGTACTACTGAGAGAGGACGATTCAAACATGGATAGATAAGACGAACAATCTTCAATCTCACTATATCTCGACCTGATCCCATGTGGCCTCAACCAAAAAAATTTCTCTCTACACACACATTCATTTTAAGACGAAATTCAACAAAAACTTCTGTCTACGCGAATTATTCAAAAGTCTTAAAGTGATGCGTAAATAGTTGATAGGTGTTTTTTTTCAATCTGACATTTAATAATATTTGACAAGATAACAAAGAAACTGAAATAAAAGACGATCCAATTTACTGATACAAGAAGCAACTACAAAATTCATACTTTACGTTTGTCCTTTCATCTTGTCTCCGAGACATTTATAGTAAAAGCGTCAATATCGCGTAACTGAAACGTCTCTTGAAAATGAAATTTCGCTTCATTGTAATTCGACGTTGTTCACTCGCTTACGTACCCATTAATTCCTCGTTCAACGCGAGTATTTCAGTGGGTATAACGTTGTTTCCCCAATAATCGAAGCATAGACACTAAGGTCGGGGGTTCGGCTCCCAAAGGGGCTGGTGGTGGTAATAATAATAATAATAATAATAATCATCATCGAGGAGTTAGCGCAGTGGGCCGCATTAGTCTAGCTTAAAAAATGTGCTAGTTGGTGGCCCTCCTCACTCATTATTATCAGTATTATACTGTAAATAGAGAAAAAAAAAAATGGTCATTACCAATTTCGTTAATTAAAGGGGAGGATTTTAGCATAAGCTTTGTACATTATGTAATTCAACCAACTCACCAATTTGAAGAATAAGCTCACTAGCACATACACGAAAAACGCGGTGCGTGTACGAGTATAAATATCGCAAAAATTCATTCTCTCATATATATATATATATATATATATATATATATATATATATAATAAAAAACCACGAAGGAAAAGAAACACAAAGGGGTGCTCAAGCGCTTTCGTCTAATGACATCCTCAGGTTCCTGAGGATGTCATTAGACGAAAGCGCTTGAGCACCCATTTGTGTTTCTTTTCCCTTCGTGGTTTTATTCATCATAAATATTTTTCACGTGTCACTTTCGTGAAATAATTTTTCATATATATATATATAGTGGCGGATCTGGGATATTTGTTTGGGTGGGGGGGCTGGTGTCTATATTGGTGCCCAGTATATAGCAGAGGAATTACCACATTTACCTAATGCACAAAAAACACAATGTGGCTGTCTTGTTTAAGAGTGAGTAAGCACTAACTGATTAAGAGAACACACAGTCAATCAATCTAGGAGTCTTTTATTTAATGCCAAAGGTAATAGGCTAATTGATGATGATGATGATGATGATGATAATAATAAACAGCCAGTTTTTAATGTGGCAAAGACACGGTAAATCTGAAAAGATAAGAGGAAAGGCTTTTTCCAGTAAGATGAATGTTCAATGGGGAGAGGGTCTCGAGCCCCTTCAGCCCCCTTGGATCCGCCGGTATATATATATATATATATATATATATTACAGAAATAAGCATTGATGACGGAAAAAACCCAGAATTTTAAAATGTTCAAATAAAATTTAAAATATAACGCCATTATAAAAGTTATTTTAAAAAACAACACCTCCATTTTAACTCACTTTTTTTTAAATTAAAAATTAAAACAGTTGTTGTGACACGAATTTCCAAAGGGTCGTTTCATCTATTCTGTCATGTAAATAAAAGTGTGTGTGTGTGTGTGTGTGTGTGTGGATGCAATCGATCCCATATATCATAAAAGGAATGCATTTTGTCACAAAGCTTTTAGAGGTTTGTCTACGACTGAATTAGACGCTCAGTATATATATAATTAGTGTGTGTGTGTGTGTGTGTGTGTGTGTGTGTGTGTGTGTGTGTGTGTGTGTGTGCAGAGATGACGCGAGGTGATAGGGGAAAATAAAGATAACGGATGCTTTTAATCCTGAACAGGTGTAATCCGGGTTTGAATTGTGATGCCTTAAACGAAGAGGTAATGACCCCTCTCCCTCACTCCTTGGCCGAGGAGGGATCATCGCGGCGTCAGTTCGACGCGTCCTTAAAAATAAAGAGCGTTTGTGAGAACCGGTTCCTTTAACCATCAACGTAATTCAATGATGTAATAAAATCGTTCGTTCTTTCATTCTCACTCACGCCAAACGGTTTCTGTACCCCCTTAAAACTGATAGGTACTATTTAAGGTCACTAAATATATTCGACAAGAGCATCTTTCTAATGGAGTTTGAGCGTCGAACACGCATTGTAGCGACAAATGATGGTCATCTTGTGAAAGTGTTCTAAACTTGGGCAGTTTGCAAATGTAAACAATCATATATATATATACAGTATATATAGTATACATATTGATTAATAAAAAAAAAAAATTTTTACCATTTGCTTGGACACCCTGTATATTCAACAGTACGAGTTAATAGAAACCTACATACGTAGGATATGTCGAAATAAGGATTTTTACATTATTTAGTCACTTCTAGATTTACATTTTAAACAAACTTTAAAAACAAAAGAAAGTCGCATCGCACACAGACGCGCGCACACACACACACACACACACACATATATATATATATATATATATATATATATATATATATACCTGGAACCATATAGAATAGATTTTTGAAACAGCAAATTGCCACACAGTTCTGGAGAGTGCCAATCTATTTAATTCCATTCGAACTAATTCCATCCATTCATATGAATTAAATTTTTTTTATATGTATATTTTTAATAATAAAATAATTAAAGCTAATTAAATCCCTCACTTTTACACACTTTTTTTTCAATTTTGGATATTAGAACTCAAATTCTATTTTGAAAATAAATTATTTGGGTTATTTGCTGCACGCAACACCATAATTGATTTTTACATTTTCTCGTAGGAATGATATTTACCTAACGGGGTATTAATTAATAAAGTTCGTTAAATGAGTTGAAATAATAAAGTATGATCTTTCTCATATATATATATATATTATATATATGAGAACCCCCACCCCTCTCAAAATCACTTTCGTTTCCGACGTTTGTATTGTAAATTGGTATTACTTTCACCACTTGTCTGTCACGAAATGACACTTGGTTTGGAGTAGCAGCAACATTATTTTTATAATCTGCTCATTCAAAAATTAAATCTAATTTGTCTCATAGTGTTAAGTGAAGCGTCTAATAGAGAGGTTTAAATTTATCGTTCACAGTCATCGAGCATTTCAATTAATTACCTTCGTAATTATTAAAAGGCATTAATTACGTTATCTCGAATTGCGTAATACTGTAATCCAATTCAGTAGTTTCATTATAGCATTATTGTTATATAAAGTTAATGATTTTATTACAATGTAATTTATGTAACTGTATTCAAATGCGTGTTCCGTAAACTCAATGAATAGGGAATCATCAGAGCGAAGTTTTTTTTTTGGCTGAAGGAGGATGGTTTGAAACTCCGTATAAAATTTACGACTCGTTTGTAAACATTGTTTGGAAGATCTGTTTCGGGTCAAATAGTGAAGCAGAATTTTGTATTATGTATAATTTTACTTTTGTATTACGTTATAATAATGATAAACTTTATTACGGAATAATACATTCCACAATATATTATTATGGAATAATTACTCTACTACTATAACAAAGACAAAATTACGATAAAATGCATTAGTACTTAAACCATCATCGGGTTATAATAAATGACTCAAATTATGGAAGTAGTTAATTACAAGATACGATATAACAGGGTGAAACATAAATTAAACCGACTCTGACTGGACGTGATAAACAGTTTATGTGAAAATAACTTCCAACAATTTAGTCCATACTTCCTTCAGAGGGTGTATAACAACATTCATACATGGCGAAAAGCAGAAAATTATGGTTGGTGAACGCTTGGAAACGTCTAGCTGGCAATATGAACGTTTTCTCAGCATTTCTTGATAGATCTCCAACGAGTGTTGACAATATTCGATAGAAGAAAACATTTATAATAACTAACTCTATTTTATTTCGGATGTATCAAAATCTGAATGTACTGACACGTAATACAGATGTGGCCCAGTGTAGCCCTACTGTTAAGCGACTGTACAATATTTTAAGTTCCTTCGTACGAGGATTATCAGAAAAATGACCTTGACAATTAAATGCATATATTTCTTCAATAGCACACCATTTAATATGAATACATGTGCATTTTGCCACTGTAGTTTACAATACAAACAATTTTGTTTTATCAACATTCAACATATGATTTACTTCATAATTTTCACTAACATTCATTAGGCAGTGAAGCCCTTTAATTGATGGATTGATTAAATCATATCATCAACATGGAGTAAGTTATTCTAATTTCACCTACAGAATATCCAACATTGACATTATTAAGTGAATTTGACACTCCACTAAAAAACACGACACAATATAGGGTTACAAGAATGGTCCTTGGAGTATGCCACATGAAGATTTGAGACAATCAGAGAACCCATTTTCTCTTCTGACCATAAATTTCTCACGTGAATATATCACCACACGAGGAACATTTCATTCTATCAGTTTAATTAACAGTATATTATGATTAACCCTATCATAAATCTTAAAACCTAATATTAATTTAGCCAAAATAGAAGACAGAAACAATCCTTCCGCGCATTATCATTACACAGTTCACGTGTTCAGTTGTGGATTTATCCCAAAGGGCCGATATAATTCATATGCTTCATTGAACTAGAATTTTGTAGTGTACATTGTTCAAAATCTCAAAAAAAGAATACCGCTCAAATGGTTCGTGGTTCATCCCTACGCCATTAAATTGAGATAGAAATGAAGAAGTGCACGAGGAACGAATAAATAACGCGCGGGGGAGGATGAGAGGGGTAACTGCTTTGAAAGATAGGGGGAGGGTTCTTGGTTGGGAGGGTTGATGAGGGAGGGGGGATGCAAGAAGTTGAGTCCAGGGACAACCCATTGAGACTCGTGACCTTTACCCACTGACCTAGTTTTAAGTAGCATCTCATTGCAGGATGCAATGTGTGACGTAGACAAAAGTAGGCGGAGTCTAAGTGTAATGCATCGGTTACGCATCAAAACCATTGCAACTTTTACGAGAAATTATTTCATTGTAATATTTGAATAAATAGCATTACTAATACCATTTAGAACATTTATTTAATGTAAGAACTTGAAAAGCATTTTTAATATTACAAAGTTGAATTGCAAGGAACCACAAGGAATCAATCAGGACACCGAGGGGGCGGAGTCAGGGTACAAGATGGGCGGGCGTAGGATTAGAAAATACAATACTGTAGCAAGGATAACTTCGTCATTCAGTTCTAAAATTATACCTTTTCCTTTATATTTTACATTCCTGTTTATAATAATAATAATAATAATAATAATAATAATAATGATGATGATGATAATAAATTAAGAAAAAATGGGTTGCATTCTAGTCTTTAGATATTTAATATACATGCGCTAATGTAGGTCAAATTTTTCTGTACGATCATTGTTTAAAATCTAATATACAGAATAACTTTCATTAAACGAAACTAAAATGATCTAAAAATGATTTCATACATTTACTTCTGTTTTCTTCTTACAAGCGGATTAAAAAACATCAATGATTCTTTTTGCAATACGTATAAAAACCACCTTCCGTGAACGGGTAACAATTGTTCAGACAACTTAACTTTCAAATCATTAAAACCAAATTTTTATGACAAAAACCTTCTCGTGATAGCGCTTTTTCCTTAAATATGTGCTACTTATCGGTGTGACCTTGTCAAAGGGTGAAAATGTCTAGGTCAAACGTCATTCAGGGGGACACTAAATTGATCAAACAGAATTGGGCGTAAAAGTAATGAGGGAAAACCATGCATTCGCTATATACAGTCAAACACGTACACAAAAAATGCGCACAGACGTACAGAAAGGATAACACTACGTTTCGTTCATAAATTTTAAATTCGTCAAATGCATGTTCATGTAACAAATACACTATTAGCGTGATTAATTAAACAGGAATATTAGCTTCAATATATAACCACAGAACAAACCGTTATACAAACTCTGAAATGCATTATGTGAAGCAATAACCAAGAAATATATATATATATATATATATATATATATATATATAAGCAAAAACCACAGGGAAAAGGAAACACGAAGTCGTCGAGCGCTTTCGTGATATATTCACATCTCCCTGAAGATGTGAATATATCACGAAAGCGCTCGGACTTCGTGTTTCCTTTTCCCTGTGGTAGTTTGCTTATTAATAAGATCACGTGTTATTCTGTGATTTTAGTGCATATATATATATATATATGAGACTTATTTTTCTACAATAGAACAGGTGGGACAACAGGTAGGCTTTGTGGTTACGGTGCGGACCCTGAGCGGTATATCACTGGTTCGCTCCCGGCCGCGGGCATCGAGTGGAGTTAGTTGGCCGCTTACTCTGTTTTTGATCTAGCTCAGGTGATCCTTGAGGTACACTCACTCCCACGTCTTGGAGAAATGAGCTTCTTAGATGTAGTAGAACAGGTGTAGCTATTAGTGTTTAAATGTATTTAATTATTCAAAACAGATTTACTTTCTGTTCATACTTTTAAATAAAAGTAAAATTCCACAATTACGTTTTGTTTACACAATATGTCTAAAAAGTTTTAAATGAACCCTTTTTATCCCATCTAACTAACACAATTTACAGTTCAACACACACACACACACATATATATATATATATATATATATATATATATATATATATATATATATATAATACATATATATACATATATATAAATTAGGGTAGCCCTTATTCAAGAGGTAAAAGTCGAAAATAGTAATTTCTTTTGGGGCAATCCCGTACATTTATGAGGAGGACTAACTAAAAACTAAGTAAACAAAATTTGAAAAAATCAAAGCATGTTTAAGGGGTCGCTACCAGCCCTTGAAGTTTCAACCCCGATGATGCGTGTCGTACAGTGTGTACCATACATACAGTGAGCTAACAAAAACAAAATCATGCAAATCTCTCCGAAACATTTAATGGAAAGGGAGGAAAAAAAGAAAACATAAGTGTACAAATTTACTATGGAACCTTGAAAAAATAAATGCTCGAAGCTACAAGTATGCTCCCATATTACAGAATCAAACAACACTCGCTCCAACAGCTTTCATGATGATGCCCTTTTTGCACCAGGAAATTTCTTTCTGTGCTCCTTGACTACCAAAAGATGGTACTGTTTTTGGTCCTCGTCCGTGGTGTAAAGTCGGTTGAATTCTTCCATGAGGGTCACACCTCGTTCCGCGATGTTATTCGCGACCCGGAACTGTTTGCGCGTTTCTTTCCCCTTCACAAACTCCTCGTCTTGTTCCCATTGGCCTGGATCCTTGGAGAGGAAGGAGCCCGATTTGAGACCCATGGTTACTCTGTTCTGCCGATCCTCATTCCCGTGGTTGTCGAAAGTTTGGACCATAAGGCGTGAGCGATGAGCTCCTCAGATGGCGAATGAACTACTTCAGTGTGGCGTTCGCCACCCGTGGATCCGAGGTCTTGTAGGTCTGAAGAGCCTCGAAGAGCTGTAGGTCGTTCCTTGGAGCGGACACTGGTAGGGGGACTCGGTATCATGCTTTAATGTAAATGGTGGACACGAATATGCAAATTCTTCGCATCGCACCCTTCTCTCTGACCGTGAGATTAAACTGGTCTCGGAACATGAAGACCTTGAGAGCGTAGATGGCTTTCGCCATCCACCTGGCGCGATGCATCGCACCTGAAGCCATAAACCGAACCCCTCGAAGTGGTGTCCCTCCGAGATAAATCGTCACCAACTCTAAGAATTCTCTATAGTCGTCCCTGGGTTGCTGAGTCTGGAACATTTCTTCATTGAACGCAAGAATTTCATCAGGGACATCCGAGACAGCGGAGGCTGAAGTATAGTCATCCTTCGCAGTCTGGAACTTTTCTTGGTCCAGGAATCCCCACTTATCCCGAAATAGCTTGAAGAGCAAGATGTCTAGCTCAGCTGATGTCCCTACGCAAGTTGAGAAGACTGCCTCGAACACCACCTCAAGATGTGATGTCTGCTTTTCTCCAACTTCTTTTCAAGGACACCGTGGTAGCAAAGTACATGGCTCGTACCATGCCTTCACTCTTCCAGGAACTGCTTGCCTTTTCCACTGCAGTAGCTATCGCCACACCAGTTTCACGTCCCAGCTTGGGAACTCTGAGAACGTGCTCCTCTCCTCCTCCTAACACAAAAATCGGCAGGCGATTTACAGTCTCATTCCCAGTCATTTCTGGAAGCGGCTTTTCATCTCAGTGGATGGTCAAGGGATGGGTCGGATCGAATAACTCCTTGATTGTTCATGCAATTTCCTCCCGAAGTTTCGCTCGCTGCCTCTGAATCGACGAACGGTTCAAATTCAAGCCTGAGATGTCATGACCCAAACTATACACGGCTGAATTCAAGAGAAAAGTGGCTTTCGGTCACTCACTTTGGTTCGGTCGTGTTTCTACCAATCTAGGACTGAGAAAGGTTGTTCGAGCTCGCTTCAGGGACATAGATGACCTAGATAGATGTGGAGGGATGAGGAACAGCGAAGTCTTTGTTATCGGTATCATTCCCATCAGTACTAGACGAGTTGGTCAGGGTCAATGTCCCGTCTCCGTCCTAACGCTCGTTGCTGCACTTCTTCCTCCCGTTTCCTCTTCCTCTCGTTTCCTCTTCCTCTCGTCCTTTCTGGCCAAAGTGGTATTCACCGCTCCCATTTTGCCTAGGCATCCTTTCTCTCTGCGCCAAGAGAAATGTCTTGTCCTCTTCGATTTTCATTATCTCCAGTGTCTCGGCGGCGTGGGCAACGTCAGAGAGGTAATCCAGGTTTTCTTTGAAGCTCTCCTTCCTGGCTTTCAGAGTGTCCGACCGTTTCGTATTATTTCCTTTGTTGTTCTCGGTTTTTTCCACTCATTAAAGAGTTCCTCGATCTTGTCAACTATGTGCTTATTGATCCGTGCAGAAATCTTAGCTCCGTCCCATACCTCCAGAACTCCATCCGCGACGGATGATGTGAAAAAAAAAGGGCCATCACCTCTCTTTTGGACGGAAGCTTCGTGCCAGTGAACTGGGCTTGGCGAGGGTCTACGAGCCAAATATCCGTGGCCTTCCGAGAAAGCATTGACATTAGTAAAGCGGAGAATCCGGAAGCAGGGAAGTAAAAGATATAATCACTTTACTTCCGTTACACCAAATAACTAATTGTATATTTCAGAAAAATCTTATAAGTCCCCAAAAAATAAAAAATAAATTAATGAACTCACTTTTTATGAAAGGTGAGTGCACACACTGCACAGGTAAGCTAACAGAGCCTTGGATACGCCTACTCAGTTGGGGTTCTAAAAAAGGATACAATAAGCAGACTGTTAGTAGTATTAATAATGATACATATTAGGTTTATTTTTCGGAATTCAAACTGTCAATATTACGAAAGAAAATATATTTGAGCTTACCACCTTAATGAAATCCCTCGTCCACCGTTTCCTCAAATATTAAAAAATTATTACTATCTTTTGTTTTTTAATTTTTAACCTTTTATACAAAAAGATAGATTTCTTATAATATCTTAATTTGCAAAAAGTATTTTTATCTGAAAGAGAGAAGAGCGAGTAAGTTATTAAGTATTTATTACCCGATCCCAAAAATAAATTAGATTAATCTAAATCATTCCCACTTCAACGAAGAGAGAGCAAATGAAACCTTTCAACAAGTTTAAGTGGGTTGAAACACGGTACAGGATAAAATTGAAATCTTGGTAGCGACCTCTAAATTTGAATGTATTTTGCAAATAATAAATAATTGGTCTGAATCAGTTGTTCACTAATCCTCACAAATCCCCTGGGGGCCCCAATAAAAAATCGAAAGTTCGAAAATAAGGGTCGCCCTAATATATACGAGTGTGTATATATATATAACCTCGTAACCAAACGGAGATAAAAAGGAGTGATAAGAAAGTGCGATAAAGGAATGAAGTGATAACGGATAACGGTGCTTGATACGGACGAATGAAATGTTCAGCCGCGAAAAGTGGCATTAGCGGCGAAAGACAAAGACCGGAAGTGCCACGCATGGAAGGGGCAGCGCATGAAGAAATCGAAGACGAACCGGAACCCGCCTCCGCTTCGCTTCATTCTTTCATTCGAAGCAATTAATTCGCACAGGTGCAACCAACTCTTCCACGTATCGACTCGCCCCATGCAATGTCCGAGCATATACAGTACACCGTTTCAAACCTAACCATCCTTCACCATTTGAACGTTAACTTGTGTGTGTGTGTACACACACGCGCACACACACACACGTCTGTCTGTCTGTCTGTGTCTATCGAAGAAAACGGGACAAAAGAAGTTGAGGAACTTCGATCCCGAAACGGACAGCGTGTTGAATGAACGAGACCTAAAAATTTTGAATTTTATTTTGAGTAAATTTCCCTTCAGACTTCGCTTTTACTAAAAAAAATAAAATAAATGGTAATGGGCTTTCTTTTCTATTATTTATCTATTTATTTATTCAATTACTTGGTCATTTTCACAATAAAAATAACCTACAATATACTTTTTAGTTTACGTAAATTTATTTTCATTATCCACGTCTATTCATTATGCCTTTATTAAATATTTTTATCATCATCATCATCATCATCATTATTATTTGTCTCATCATTATTATTATTATTATTATCATCATCATCATTATTATCCTCGCTTTATACTCGTATATACACACGAGGAGGGAGTAGGAGAGTGGGTGGGGGGAGAGGTCAGTCAGTCATGCACAAAATAATGCCCTTGAAGTACCAGGAAATGGTGCCACTATTATTGTTCGCCTCGAGTGATGACGTCATCAAAATAACAGTAAATAAATTACCAATATCTTTGATTTTATATATATATATATATATATATATATATATATATATATATATATATATATATATATATATGTGTGTGTGTGTGGTGTGTGTGTGTGTTACACACAGACCGTGCATGGAACAAGGAACTCTTCTGGGAAAATTAAATCCACTATAGTTCGAATAAGTAATGATAAATGACAAATACTACAGTTTTTCTTTTTCATGATATATATATTGCTGGAGTACAGTCAATGCATGAGGATGAATACCACAGAGAAACCATGTCAACGAAATGAAATTATCTCATTGAAGAAAAATGAGAATAACTGAAGGGGAACTTTCGGAAGAGAAGTCATCAATGGTGATTTTTAAGTACGTGAAGCAATTAGTATTGCGGAGCGAACCAATAAAAACACGCCAAAACTTTAAAACATTTTCTACTCCCTTTTCCAATCTTCGACAACTCATTTTGCTTCATTGACGTAACATACGTAACAGGTGTAACGATATATATATATATATATATATATATATATATATAAATAAAACCACGAAGGAAAGGAAACACAAAATGGTGCTCAACGCTTTCGTCTAATGACATCCTCAGGATGTTCCTGAGTGTTCCTGAGGATGTCATTAGACGAAAGCGCTTGAGCACCATTTTGTGTTTCCTTTCCTTCGTGGTTTTATTCATCATAAATATTTTCACGTGTTACTTTCGTGAAATAATTTTCATATATATATATATATATATATATATTTTTTTTTTTTTTTTTTTTTTTTTTTAGTTCAGGAAGAACCGATTCGCCTCTATTTAAAGGGCATATCTCAGCGGAAAAACAAAGAAAAAGTGAGAGGAAAGACAGAGGAAAAAGAAAGGGTGGAGGGGACAGTCGAAGTGGAAAAAGACCAAGGATGACAAGGACTGCAGGGTCGAGCCCCATCATCCTTGGGTGCTAGGGCCGGGAGGGCGCACGTGAAACCTCCAGGAACAAGCACGTACAAACGAGCACAAAGAGCACTCAAGAGCACGAGCTTAGAACCCCCTTGCGGGTATATATATATATATATATATATATATATATATATATAGGCTGGGGGTCAAATACAAATATGGTAATTTTGGAAATGTCAAATACAAATACACGCTTGTAACTTTTTTACAATTCGTTACTCCTTTTACACTTTACAAACGTCAACTCTTCAAACTGCTCATCAGTTACGGTGCACCTCTCGAAACGAAAAATCTTTCCTACAACACTAAACAGTCGCTTTACAGGGACAGAACAAGCTGGGGTGGCTAAATAATAGTGGCAAGCCAGGTTGTATTTGACACTTATTTGAGCAAATACGGCAAATAACTACAGTACTTTAAA
>JAJOZX010000466.1:375000-527500 GCA_023014485.1 Bathynomus jamesi | reverse complement strand
GAAATAAGTACTTAACATCGAAGGATTTTCGTTGAAATTAAGCTTATTTTAATCTCGCAGTGAAGAGAACGAATCCGTAAATGCAAAATAATTTAAATACTCGCATTTTAATAAATTTCTCAAAATTTATATTTCATTAAAAAGTAAAAATCACGAAATTTAAACCATAAAATAACTAAAAAAACATTTTTCATTGGAACTAAAGAAAAAAAATTACCTTCCAAATTAATAGTTTAAAAAGAAATAATGAAATACCTCACGAATATAAATAATTAAATACCTCGCAGGTATAAATAACAACGAATAGTGTTGAGGAATTTTGTTGAAGAATTTATACGAATGAAATTGTAGATTTATATACAATTATAAACAATTTATTGTAATTTATAACAACAAATAGATAAACGCGAAGGAGGAAAATATCAATTTGTGAATGAAGGCGAATGGAGATTCATTACGAGTTAGAAATCACGATAGGAATAACCAAACTACGATTATTACACCCAAAAAAGTACAAGCCTATGCATAAAACCTGAATTTTGAGTTAAAAAGTATTAATAAACTTACAATGAATTAAAAGTACCACGTCGTGGCACTTTCTTTTACTGGTTTTTAGCTATATATATGTGTGTGTGTGTGTGTGTGTGTGTGTGTTTTAAAAGAGCAGGTTAAATTCAATTCAGAGATTGTCTTTCGAATAGGACTGACGTATTGTAAAAGTTAACACCGAGTAACAAATAGTCTCTTTTTATCTCCAATAAATCGGATGATTTCTTTGAAAGCAAAGTTCTATTTCTGAAAAAGAAATTAAACAACTTTGGTAAAATACTGCGAGGAAAGTGTATGATTAAAACGTAAAATCTCGTTGTGTTAAGAAATAACGTTAATATCGTTTAATCCTCCTATCGAAAACGGAGTTGAATCTTGGAATTTGTACATTCGTACTGGAACCATTTTCCGGAAATGAAAAATAGACCAGATACTGTTATTTAAACTTAATTTAACCAAACTTGCTTAAACTAACCCTAAAATTGACGATCTTACCTGTTAAGTCAGCTTAAATTAGGTTTTATAATTTGATACTTCAAGCAAGAGGTACTCGCTTGATTTTGTTTCCATGAAAGCGGAAATACTGGAATTTTTAGTGTTCGAAAGGTTGAAACAAAATACTACCAAATATTTTGTGTATATGGGAGTGTTTACCATTTTCGGATCACCCTGTATATAAACATATCTTATTTCATGAGAGAGAGAGAGAGTCACAAGGACAAGAGGAAGCCTCAAAGACATTTCGGTCTACTCGGGAAATTCCTGTTATTAAATTAGTGTATTTTTTAATTATTCTAGCAGCAGCAGAAAACTGGAAAGAAAAGCATAAGGTTCTACCCTGACCCCCCGATCCCTCCCCGCCTCTGGGGTACAGAAAAATTGTTAAAGAAAATACCTTGACTCTGGAAAAGTAGCCAAGGAAATTTTACAAGAAGAGGAGAATATACAGGGTGAGTCACGACGAAATGTCGTAACTTCTGGAGCTTATAGCTGGTCATTCCCAGTCAAAAACATCATATGAACATAGGTCCGATTCTTAACGGTTATGGAGCTATGGATGTTTGAATGTTTAAAAATAAGAATAAGTGGAACAAATAGCTGCTAAGTTTTTATTCATGAATTTACAACAACTGTTCAAAATGACTACCCTCGGCCTCAATACACATCGCGGCTCGTCTGTGAATCGCGCGTGTAGCTCGCATTAGTTCATTACGATTGTCCTTTATAAGGGCTGCAGCATCCAAAATGCGACGGAGCAACGCATCTCGTGTTTCCACTTTTCTCTGGTACACCAGCTCTTTCATGCGCTCGCACAGATAAAAATCCAGTAGTAGTTAAGTCCGGAGACCCGTGTGGCCAAGTTTGTGCACCACCACGACCGATCCATCAACTAGGGAAGCGATCATCGAGATGCATTCTCACTGCACGGCTAAAATGGGGAGGAGCTCCGTCTGGTTGGAAGTACATACGCAATCGTGTTGACAAAGGTACATCATCTAACAGTGGCGGCAGTTCGTCTTGCAGAAATTGTGGATAAATATCACCTGTAAGACCACCTTCGAAGATAAACGGACCAATCAGCTGACCATAGAGAATACCACACCACACATTGACACTGAACTGATGTTGAAAATTACTTTCTACAATGGCATGAGGATTCATTTCTGACCACGCATGTAAATTGCCAGCAGGGTTGCCACTCCAAAAATTTAAAATAAAGCCGTATTTTTTTCGAAATAAAGCTGTTTTAATATTATATATCTCCCTAAGCCCAGTTACTCGGAAGTAGTTCAGCAAGCCAGATCTCCAAAAAGCTCGTCGGGCAGCGAGGGAAACGAAATCCCCGCCTCCAACTCCCCCCCTGAAGGTGGGGTGGAAACGCAGCATGCAGGGGTAGCGGTCAACCCCCCTCCCATTCAGGAAAGGACCCCTGCTCCCGATTTCACAATGAGGAACAGGGACGGTCCAATGCCGAGAGACGAGGCATCATTGCCCTCTTCCCTGCCTCCCACTGCAGAAGAGAAGTGTTCGATCACGCCTTGCTCGGTGCGCAGTCCCCCCCCTCCCACCGAAGGAGGGGCACGCGCAGCCGTCAGGTTATAAACCCCGCTAACAGACCCTCACCAAGCCACAGAGTAAGGGAGGGGCCTCCTATCCCCCAAAGGTTGTGCCACCCATCCCTCAGGCAGGCGAACCCTGCCTCAGGGAGATCGAGGGAGGAGGACGGGTGGGTAACTGTTAACAGGCGCCCTTCCCGAAGGTTTCCTCAACCGGTCTCCGCGGCGAGGCCACCGATGGGGAATCTCACTCTGTGTCGCGAATTCAGCTCTGGAACGAGGCAAGCATATTCGACACATGATGGAAGAAGTCATTGGTGAACACAGTATATTGATAGTTAATAAACTAAACACGAAATCTCCGTATATAACTCATTTAAAGTAATAAAGATGTAAATGCGCATTTCAACCCGTATAATATGAGTCAATGGCCAGACGGTATTATTGTTAAGGAGTTTATTCACTTTTCCAGGAGATTTGATAACAGGCAAAATAATAATGATAATGATGATAATAATGAATAATAATAATAATAATAGGCGCCCTAACGGTAATCCCTGAAAGTTGTACTGTGTATAATAATAATATCTTACTAATAATAAATTTTCTATCAGTCATGGCGGATAACTTGTTGAAAATAGTCTCATATAATGTAAGGTCAGTGAGGAATTCAACTGTAGATGTTCATAAAATCTGCGACAGTGCAGATTTGATACTCCTGCAGGAGCACTGGCTAACTAAGCAAGAGCTAAAATGCCTCTCTACCATCCATCATGACTTTATGTACCATGCGTCATCAGCAGTAGACTTGTCAGATGAATTAATGTACGGTAAACCTTTTGGTGGTGTTGCTTTCTTAAGGAAAAATTTGTCAAAAAAATATAAAAATTTTAACAAGCGATAATGTAAGGTTGTTAGGCATTGAATTATAAGTGAACAATGATTGCATATTAATTGTAAACTGCTATTTACCATACAACAACGGCAGTAATCTAGATGAATACATTGATTTACTGTACAAAATTAAGTCATTATCAGATAACCTCAAATATTCTCACTGTATAATAAATAATGGGGGACTTTAACGCACATGTGAACTCGGAATTCTTTGTAGAATTGGGTAACATGTGCGAGTCTGCCAATTTAAGTGTAAATGATGTAGATGTATTAGGAGCAACCATTGGTAATTTTACATACGTTAGTGATATGAGTGGTACCACCAGGTGGATTGATCATTCTCTCACTAGTAATAATCTAAAGGATCGAATTGTTAGAGTTCATATTCTGCATGATTTCCTTCTTTCTGATCATAGACCATTAGAAATATTAATTAAAGTTACCAATTTATGCGCAACACGACTTAACAAGAACCCAATAGGTAAGAATAATCGCGTCGATTGGTCCAATGTTAAGATGCAGCAGAGAATAGAATACAAAGACAGAACAAGTCACCTCTTTAATAATTTAGAAATTTTGCACCTTGCCTGTAATAATCCTTGCTCAAATGATTCTCACTGTAAACTCATAGATAGGTATTATAGTAAGATAATATCCCTGTTAAGAGAAGCAGGAAGCCCCCTGCTTAAATCTTACAACTATCATACTAAGATTATTCCTGGATGGAATGATTTTATTGCCCCCCCCTGAAGAGGGAATCGAAAGACGCCTATGATTTGTGGTGCTTTCATGGTAGACCCAGATTAGGATCAGTATACATGAATATGTGTAGAAGTGGAGGTCAGTATAAGGCGGCCATAAGGCGATGTAAACAGAAAGAAGAGTCTATTCGAGCATCAAAAGCCTGTGAAGCTCGCATAAATAACAATACAACAAATTTGGAAATTTATTAAGAATCAGACGGGTGTCAAAAATGTCCTCCCTCCGACAATCGATGGGGTGTCGGGGAGGATGAAATTGCAAAGCTGTGGAAAAACCACTATTCTAACATTCTTAACAGTGTGAGTAGGGATAATCTTAAGATAGATTGCAGCGAAACGATTGTGGGAGGGACAAGGGAAAATACTTTGATATCATTTTCGGAAGTAGAGAGGTTAATTAAAGAGTTAAAGACTGGTTCTGCGTCAGGGGTAGATGACTTATCGAATGAGCACTTAAAATATGCAAATGACGTAGTATGTCTGCATATATCATTGCTCCTATCAACCATGCTTGCTCATAGCTATATCCCTGCAGAGTTCATGAGGGTACATATCTTGCCCCTGGTCAAAAATAAGTACCGAGACATTCTGTCCAGCAATAATTACAGGCCTATTGCTGTCGCTTCCTGCTTCTCGAAACTACTAGAAAAACTCTTGTTACTCCGATTAAATGATTTCCTATGGACACCACCTCAGTTTGGCTTTAAAAGGTCCCACTCAACTGACCTGTATATCTATGTACTTAAAGAAACAATATATATAAATACATTGACAGTAATTCAACTATTTATAGCTGTTTCCTAGATATAAGTAAGGCATATGATAGGGTGAACCACAATATTTTATTCGCAAAACTAGAAAACAGGAAGGTTCCCATGTACATATTAAATTTATTGAAATTTTGGTATTCCCACCAATCTTTTACTGTTAGGTGGGACAATGTACTATCCGAGTGTTTTGGCTCCTTGCTCTCCCCTATGCTGTTTAATGTGTATATCGACGGATTAATTGCTTCACTTAATGAGGCAACAGTGGAATGTTGTATAGATAACACAAGGATAAATAACTTAGTTTATGCCGATGATATGGTGTTAATAAGTCCCTCTGTTAAAGGTCTGAATCGGCTACTAAAAGTCTGCGAAGTTATTCGCAGAAACATGATATTCTTTTTAATGTTACAAAAACTAAGGTTATGCAATTTCATCCTAAAACCTGTAATCAGCCAGCTGATATAAGGTTTAAAATGAATGGTGAAGTAATTGAGGAAGCACAAGAGTTTAAGTATTTGGGTCAAACTATTACCAGCTCCTTGAGTGATGACTCTGATATAAGAAAATAATCTCGAAGCCTGTGTGCTAAAGCGAATATGACCATAAGGAACTTTCGATTCTGTTCTCAAGTGAAGCTAAAGACACACTCTTTCGTACTTTCTGCAGTAATATATACGGACAGCAACTCTGGGCTAATTATAAAAAAGGTTCTGGCAGAACCCTAAATTTGCTGTACAACATGTCTTTTAGACTCTTACATAAATTACCTCCGAGATGCTCAGCTTCGCAAATGTTTGCTACCCGCAATGTCCCGAGCTTCCCGGAGGTAACAAGACGTGCTCAACACAGTCTAATGCAAAGAATTAAAAAAATCAACCAACCCGATGCATGAGTCCTGCCATTTATCCTCTAAGCTATGGACTTCTTGGTACGAAAACGTCTGTCTGTAGCTCCACTTAACTTCGACATTACAGTATTATTTCTAATCAATTGTATATATTTCTATCCTTAGTATATGAACTGTCATTGTATTAATAATATTTGTCATATGGACTATAGTGTGCCAATAAACATTTCATTTATATATATATATATATATATATATATATATATATATATATATATATATATATATATATATATATATATATATATACAGGGCGTCCCAAAAAAATGTATACACACTTTAAATAATTATAAAGGCAGTGTTTATTAAAATACATTTCATTTTCAAAATGTAATAGAATCTACAGACATTATTTAATTGTTTTGTCAACGCCTGTTTTCAAACTGACGTCCGTTCTGGTCCAGGCACTGCTGATAACGCGAAGCAATGGAATCGCAAACATCACGAAACATTTCGTTTGGTATTTGTGTGCATTCTCGTTCAATGGCTGCTCTCAATTCAGCGACTGTTGCAGGTTTTATAGCGTAGACTGTCTTTTAAGTATCCCCATAAAAAAAAGTCTAGTGGTGTGAGGTCTGGTGAACGCGGAGGGTATTCTACGAAACCCCTTCGTCCAATCCACATCCACATCGTGCCAAGTACCACTCGCAATACTCCACTCTTCGGTCCGGATCATCTTCATTAATAGCATGGACTAATCTTGGAATGTAACTTTTCCATTGACAGCGCTTCAAAATGCGTTGGACAGACGATTCTGAAATTCCTACCTCACGACTCGCTTGCCGCACAGATTTTCTTGGACTTTGGTGATACGTTTCCAGTACTCTTTCTTGCTTTGTGGGGCTTGTCGATGTCCGTGGTCTTCCGGAACGCTTCTTGTGGACATTCTGAACAGTTCCATCGGCTTCAAACTTATCTCTAATTCGAGTGATGGTAAGTCGCGTTGGTGGATCTGTTTGAAACTCCCTCCTAAACTGTCTTTGCACTTCAACTGCGTTTTCACACTTCCAGTAGCATTTTAGAATGAATTTCCTTTGTTCAAAGCTTAGTCTGACTGCCATTATTAATTCTAATGGGTTTAACTTGGAAAGAAAAAACATCAATTGAGCTATCAGCTGTTAAAGTGTGTATACATTTTTTTGGGACGCCCTGTATATATATATATATATATATATATATATATATATATATATATATATATATATATATATATATATATATATAGTCCCCAAAAAATGCTTACACATCATATTAACATATATATCAATAAGCAAAATAGGCGGATAGTAAATAGGCTTCTTTAATGTTTAAATGTTCAAAATATCAGCCAGCAGCGTCAATACCTTCATGGTTGTGCTGCTTACTTTAATGCTTTAAATGTTCAAAATGTCCGCCACTAGCATCAATACATTCTTGACAACGGCGCGCAACAGATCGGCATACTGTTCGGATTGTTCGGAGTGGAATGTTGGCACAGGCTATTTCAATTTCGTGTTTCAAGGCCTGTAGTGTCCTTGGTTTTTCAGCATACACAGTGTTCTTCAGAGTGCTCCACAAGTAAAAGTCTAAGGGTGTTAAGTCAGGAGATCGTGGTGGATACTCCGTACATCCCCTACGTCCTATCCATCTTCTAGGAAAACAACAAAATTGAGAAAATTTCTAACGTCATTGTGGTAATGTGGCGGCGCGCCATCCTGTTGAAAGTAACTCTTTTTCCAAAAAAAAAGAGCTCTGATTGAAGGTACAATGTTGTCTTGCAGCAGTGATAAGTAAGCAGCACCTGTGACAGTGTCCTCAAAGAAAAATGGCCCTATCAGTCCTCTGGAAGACAGACCACACCACACTGACACTCCTGGTTGATTAAGCGCTCGTTCTGTTACGTTTGGATTTTCGGTGGCCCAGTACACACAGTCGTGTCGATTGATAGTACCATTAAGTTTAAAAGTGGCTTCATCGGACCAAACAATTAAATCAGGAAAAGATTGTTTTTCATCACACATGTGCAAAAACCACTCACAAAATTCTTGTCGACGATCTGGATCGTCCTCATTCATTGCATGGAGCAGTCTAGGTATGTACGGTTTCCACTTTTCACGTCGCAAAATGCGATGAACGCTGGATTTAGTAACACCAGTCTCACGAGAACATTGCCTTGTAGACTTATTTGGAGTTTGTGAAGGCCTGTAACACGGTCTCAACACTTTCATTGTCAGTTGAAGTGCGACGTCTTCCAAATCGGCCTTTGTTGACGTTTTGCACTGTTCCATCAGTCTCAAACTTATCATGTAATCTTGTAATTGTTACCGGTGATGGTGGTAATGTTCCAAACTCATTTCTCCAATGTCTCTGTACCTCAGCCACATTCTGTCTTCCAGTAGTGCTTCAGAATTCACTTACGTTGCTCAAACGATAACTACAATGCCGCCATTTCCTGTAACAAGGGATACTACTGTTATTTAAGTACAATACACCATTACTATACTACTATTACTAAGTACTATAAATATACTAATACATCAGCGCATATTACTATCATCTAAAGTGTATTGTATATATATATATATATATATATATATATATATATATATATCGTACATTACAGAAGCTGTCATGTTAGAACTTAAGTTCGTTTTTTTATAAATTTCCTACGAACTGGCCAAATAAAATTGAAGGTAAAATAATTCCAGCATGTCTTTGCTTTATATATGTATACATATTTATCTGTTCTAATTGCTTTAAATCTGGTCATATGTCTAGTTAATTCTACGAAAAATTAAAGTTCTTATTACATCTAAAGAGTGGGTACCATTCAAAATTAATGAAAAATAAAGGGAGCAAATTTTGTAATAAACGAATCAAAATGTGTCCAGGGTATAAAGCCAGAAAGTATTTAATTTAACTTCTACTTATAGATGTGATTTGACCAGAAAAAGTGACATTTATTCAGAGAAATTAGTCTCTGGAATTAAGTTTATAAAAAATGTCAAGTTTTCTTAAAACAAAATATTTACATTCTTCGAAATAAGCAGAAGTGCGTAAGCTGAAGTTTTCTTGGAAACATATATTGAGTATCTGAAATTAATAAAATATATGACGTCAAGTTTCATTAAACACAAAACGTACACTTTTGGGTGGAATTGACAAACCAGATAAAAAAACATTTATATTCTTTGGCCAAAACAAAATTCTCAGTTAAAGTCTTTTATAAAGCTCTCCAAACCAAATAAAGCTGTTTTGAAGCCATTTTTGTCATTTTCAAAATTTCAAACTATTTAAAGCTTTTAAAGCCATAGTGACAAACCTGGTTGCGAGTGTTGTTGACACCGTCGTGGGTAAATTGAGCCTCATCACAGAACAAGACGTATCGATACAATTGTCGATCGGCATTGAGCCAATTACAAAATTCCAGCCGTTGGGCACAATCCCCAGGTTGGAGGTGCTGAACGCGCTGTACGTGGTATGGATACATACCTTCTTCGTGTAACGTTCTACATACTCTCGTTTGAGGAACTCTAAGACGTGAGGAAATCCTTCGCGTACTAACACGAGAACTCCGCTGTATCATCTGAATAAGGTTTTCTTGTTCAGCCATATCTTGTTGTACCGGACGCTCAGATAAAACAGTAACGCTAGGAAATGAACTGCTCTCTCGCAATCTCCGGAAAACGTTGTTAAACACTCGTCGATCAGGAAAACGTCGCTGGTATTCAGCGACAGCAGCAGTAGTATTTCCATCGCAAAACCCGTAAACATACACCATATCGGCATACTTGGCATTTGAAAACGTAAAAGGCATACTGAACGCACAAAACATCAACTGCACGCTGTGAAACACAACACACTACTTCGTAGTTAGTTCAGTTCGGTAACTGTCAATTCAGTTGAAGGTCACGCATGCGCATGCTTGAAATTCAAACATCCATAGCTCCATAACCGTTAAGAATCGGACCTATGTTCAAATGAAGTTTTTGACTGGGAATGACCTCCGCTATAAGCTCCCGAAGTTAGTTAGACATTTTGTCCTGACTCACCCTGAATAAGCTAGCTCTACAATTACCCTAGTTGAGGTCTAACTAGTGAGTTGTAGACACATTACAATCTCCTTATTTATAAACTGGAATCATCTTTTGATATAACCAATATTTTTAAGGCTATCTTTTCGGCTTTTGCACGGTTTCAGATCATCACTGACATAAATTCCTAAGTCTTTCTCTTGATCAGTCTCGGTCAAGTTCCTCCCCAACAGAGAGTAATCAATCTTCGGATTCTTGTAACCTATGTACATTACCTTACAATTATCTAAGTTGAATGGCACTGCCGAATACCAGACCATTCGCCCAACCTATCAAGATCATCTTGAAGCATTTTTACACCCTCCTCATTACCTACACTGTTTCCTAATTTGGCATCGTCTACAAATTCAGAAACTGTACTTAGGAAGCCCAACATCCATATCGTTAATATGATAAAAAGTAAAGGACCCAAAACGGAGCCCTGTAGAACTCCACTGGTAACGGGGGCCCCAGTCCGAAGCCACTCCATTTATTACCACTCTTTGCTTTTCATATTCAATCTTCAATCCAATTGGAAACGAGTCCGGTAATTCCTAGTCCTCTAATTAGTCATCAATCTCGCGTCAAATGCTTTTTGAAAGTAGAGATACCCTATAGGCCTATACAGTATATTGTTCTAGTTGTATCGTGCGTGTAAAGTATTATACAGGGTGGGCCGTAAGTTTCCATACATAGGAAAAATAAACATTTTTTTATGGACAACCATTTTTATTTATATAATATGCTCTACATGGTTGCCATTGTTTTGAAAACACATTTCAATACGTGTTCCCCACTGTTGATGAACACGCATTAGCACAGTTGACGTTATGCTTGTAATGGCGTTGGTGATACGTTCCTTTAGATGATTTATGTCTCGTATCTTTTCCTGATACACCATGGCCTTCAAGTGCCCCCAAAGATAGAAATCAAGGGGGGTGAGATCTGGGGATCTGGGAGACCACTCCACAGGACCACGCCGACCAATCCAAGCATCCGGAAACTGCTGCTGATCCAAATACCGACGCACGTGAAGACCATAATGAGGTGGAGCTCCATCTTGCTGGAAGTAAACTGGGAAGTTACCTTCCTCGTTTAGCAGGATGGGAAAATCTCTTCTTGCAACATGTTAAGATACCTTTCGGCATTAAGATTTCCACTGACAAAAATTGGTCCAATAATTCTGTCACCCCATATCCCGGCCCACACCATCACTTTACCGGCACCTTGCATCTTCGTTGGACTCAGCCAGTTAGGGTTAGCATTACTCCAATAACGTATGTTTTGCCGATTAACCTCTCCATTGACGTAAAAATTTGCTTCATCAGTAACATAAAAACAAACGTTTAATTTTTCCTATGTATGGAAACTTACGGCCCACCCTGTACATATTATGGAAAAATTCTAACAGGTTTGTTAGACAAGATCTATGTCGCTTGATTTCATGTTGAGAATCAAGAATTAAATCGTTTTATCAGAGGTGATACACAATACATTCTGTAAAATGGGTTTCAACAGCTTGAAGGCAATTGATGTTAAATTGATCAGGCGGTAATTACAAAGATTTTGCCTATCCCCCTTTTTAAAGATTGGCGTTACATTTGCTAATTTCTAGTCGGTTGGAATTTTCCATAATTCGAATGATTGTTTGAATAAGGTTACTAAATCACAATATTGTGGCTAGCCTCTTTTTAGTACCCTTGGAAGAAATAAGTCAGGACCGGGTGATTCGTACTTATTCATCTTGTCAATTAGTTGCTGTAACTCCATCTCTCATAAAACTTATGGCCTCTAAGGGATGGTCACCGTCATACGTAATCCGAGAATTTGGTACTTCAGTTTCGTCGTCTTCCGTGAAGACTGTAACGAAGAGCTCGTTTAACGTATTAGCTGTATCTATATCACTGAATTTCAGTACGCCATTTCTATCTTTTAGGGGACCTACAGAATATTTAATTGGCTTTCTGCTATTAACATGGGCAAAAACCTATCAGAGTTAACTTTACAGAGTGAGACAACTAACTTCTTCACGTTTAGCTGATCTACATAATTAAGGATTTAACCTTCCAAAGTAGGTTTATATAATTTTCTGAATTAGTCAGGTTGGAATGGGACTTAAGTAGTCTGTAGATTTGATTTCTTTCCGTAATTCCATTGTTAACCATTTCGGCGTCTTGGTTGACAAGGAGGGAACTATTTTCGTGGATAAGAAAGTGGCCTGTAATATTCTAAATTGATCCAATATGAGCTGCAGGTGACAATGACATCCTCACTTATTAGAATTTTTAGAATTTTCAAACGTGTATAAACTATTTAAGAAACTTTCAAAATTTACTCTTGAAAAATCCAACCTTGTGTGCATTTTTACTCGAGTACTAATTGAAACCCTGAGGTCAAACCTAATCAAATTGTAATCGCTGTTACTCAAAGTTTCACCAATAGTCAGGCCAGAGACAGGTTATCTTTGTTCGGAATATGAAATCTAGTTTACTATTACCCCTAGTAGGACCGTCAACCCACTGACTTAATAAATTATCATATATTACGTATATTACTGCAGTTAAAATCACTAAAAATTACACTAATCTTATTTTTCATTAATCTGTTTAATTGGTTATACAAGCTTATATCCTCCTTAACGGGATACTGAGGTAGCCTATATATTAGAAAGACGTACTATTTTATTGTTCAAATTTAGTTCAATTACCAACATTTCATGAGCATAAACAATATTACTATTTACCGGGTACAGGAAGTCGCAAACGTATAAAAGTATTCCTTCACCTTCCCTTCCGGTATGTGTGTGTGACAGAGAGAGAAAGAGAGAGAGAGAATATTTATATATTATACAAGGACAAAAGGAAGACTGAAAGACCTTTCGGTCCACTCGGGGAGGTTCCTGTTATTAAACTAGTTCATTGTTTAACTATTCTTTACGTAACTATCCAGAGACGGGATAAAAAGCATAATGCTCTCTCCTCACCCACCCTCCTCGCCAGAGGCGGGTACGGAAAAAGGTTGAAAAAAATACCTTGACCCTGGAAAAGTAGACGAGGAAATTTTTTAGGAGAATATTAAGCTAGCTATACAATTACACTATGCACAAATAGAAATCGTATACTAAATACTACCGTTGTATAAAATAGCTTATAATATATTTGCGCCGATCCTATATCAACTACTTGGTATCGTAACAAAAACCTCGAATATATGGGTTTTGATTTTACCCAAACTATTTACAGCTTTATTTACCGCAGTATCCGTCTAACAAGGACCTCATGAGTTAGATAAATAGATAGAGAGATTGTCATACCTTGATCTTCGTGGAACTGACGACCTTGATTCACTCTCTGTTGCGAGACCTTTGCAAGTGGAATTCCACCTGGCCCCGAGACCTGCATGGGAAGACACCTGTATAAATGTTAATTAACGTATTTACCCGTTCTTTCTATTGTCTCATTTGATATCGAATTCCTATTTCCATTCGCGTATCCGCACCAGAGGCAAAAAAAAAAAAAAAAACCGATAAGATCATTCAGGCTTTGAACTTTCATAATATAAACACACTAAAGCAGAGGAGATATTCCGTACTTATACATTACGTATGTGACGCACTTCACGTAAAATATATGGGTTTGATTACTCTCACACGTAAGCCATTCATATTTGACAATATTTTAAATCTCTTAATACCTTCGTATTCTGGTATACGCAAAATCCACAATCTAAACCGCAAAATATGATTTCTGTCAATAAGAAAATCGTTTTTAAAACAAGGTTTAAAATGGAATTCTAAAACTGAATGGCGAAATGGTCAGGCGATTTATAATATTCAGTACGAGATATTCTCCAAATTTTGGCTCTTTCTTCCATCCATGATTTGGACGTCTTGTCGAAGAATTAATTTCTTGGAATAATGAAAAGAAGCGCTCAATCCTTCAACTACCAACACCCGTAACTAATTTAGGTTTATGAATTTCACTCTTTGACACGATACGGCTTAAATAACTCCTTATATTTACTCAAATTTTATCGTAAATAAACGTCGAAAAAGTCATTTTATTATTTGTTGGTTTTTTATTTGTTTATATTTTTATTTATTTATAAAACGAACTTTCAACCCACAAAAGGCGTGTTAAAATTTCAATTAACATTTAAAACAATATTCACTCGTGGTATAGAAATGAATTTTACCTTTTTAAAATTTCAGACGTGCATCTATCTTTAACACAATAGTTAAATTCATTTCTTCACTTCTTATTTATTTTATATACGCGTGTATATATTATATATTATATATATATATATATATATATATATATATAATGCGCCTAGGTGGTGCAGTGGTTAGCGTTGCTGACTACGAATCCATCGGCCCCGGAATTGAGGCCCGGTGACGGCAGGCGGCGCGCAGCAAATCCCAGCTGTTCATCCTTCCACACAATAAAGGAAGTGGTTGGTAGATAAATGGGTACCCAAGGGGTTAAGACGTTGGGCTGTTGGTGGGGCGTGGTTCGGATTCCACATTAAACTGTAGTCTAAGGTGGAGTGAAAAGCTTGACCTTCGTCAGAATGAACAATTCGGGCGGAAGCAAACCAAACGTACACCACACACACACACTTAAAAAAAAAAAAATTTATGCTTTAGAAATTTTAGGTTTTTGAGCAAACTTCTTTCTCAAAGCTGCACCATCGGTTACGAAAGTCTTGATAATCTGAACCACACATGCCTTACGGCCCAATATTATACTCGACTTTGGAATAACCAATGATACAGAGAGATCCAGTACTTTCGATTTATACGAACCAAAAAAAGTGAACCCCCCCAATAAATGATTACTAAAGCCGCCATAAAATCACCTTATTTATCCTTTATACCCTCTTTGGAAACTCGTAATGGTCATACTTTATTCAATTTTTCTAATTTTTCGCCCAACGCTTCAACCAATCACTCCCTCCCTCTTCTACACCGTTTAACTACGCTAAACAGCCGAGATAATTTACATAATATGCAGTTCGTCTAGAGGCGATAGTATCGAAAACGAAAGTCATTGAAACGCTCATCATGAGAGACTCAAAACGAAGTACGTTTGAAAGCGAGAGTTTCACAAAATACTTCAACAAACTAGGAGTAAATTTTGTTTCACTACTCTCATCATCAGATAATCACGTGAAGACGGGAATAAAAAAAAAAAAAATCTCTCTCCATGCTTCTAAACGCGTATGAATAAAATGGCTTTGATTTACTTCCATATTATATATATATATATATATATATATATATATATATATTAGGGGTGCACCGATTAATCGGTATCGGCACCTGGCATGCCAATTAATCGGCATGCCAGGTGCCGATACCGATTAATCGGTGCACCCCTAATTATATATATATATATATATATATATATTATATATACTTCCATTATATATTACATATATAACCTTCGTTTTACTTCCGCCCGAATTGTTCATTCTGACGAAGGTAAACCTTGCCACTCTACCTTAGACCTACAGTTTAACGTGGAATCCGAACAATGCGTCTTAATCACTAGGCTACCCATTTATCTACCAACCAACTTTTTCGTTATGTGGAAGGATGAACAGCTGGGTTTTGCTGCGCGCTGCCTGCCGTCACCGGGTCTCGAACCCGGGACCGATGGATTCGTAGTCAGCGATGCTAACCACTACACCACTAAAAAAATATCAAAAAGGTTTCAAATTCTATAACTGTCATTCTTTGATAGACCTTCTCACGTATCCTCAAATGACTTTAGCATCCATAAATGCTCCATTGCTTGCATATTCTGTCTTCAAAGTGATATTTTCTACACACTTATATGAATCTCTGCAAGGCCAAGCAAATACACTTTTATTGATATCTTTTTAATATTGAAACTTTTTCCTTCTCGCATCCACTTGTCTATTTTTACACTAATGCAACCTCTATCCATAGAAATATTTACCCTATATTGGCTGACCGTGAATAGCCAGTCATATCCGTACACGAGTCAGGAGAGCCAGAAATTGGCACAGCGCTCAGGTCAGACTAATGTGGCCCATCGGGAGTCAAACCCCCAACTTCAGTGTCGTCACCTCGCTTATAAGGAAACCATGTTATCCACTGAGCTCCGGGCGGTGGCTGTCCTTATACACGCTCCCGTGGGTTCGGTTGGTCAGAGAATGAACTCGGCTGGAAAGGCCAGGGTTTGACTCTCACCGTCTCCACGATTGGAGTTGGGTCGGCCACCTACTCAACGTTGTCCGGACTGAGGTTACTCTCGGAGTTCATGCCCATTCCCTCCATGTGGCGAATAGGGGGTGCCGGATGTTACCAGTTACTCCTCTTTTAGCTACCCCTAGTTTTTCCCTGTGTTACCTCAACCTTGCGCAATCATCCCTTGGGTAACGCTTTTGTCTTCTAAAACTTTTAAAATCATTCATGCCCTCATTTCTCCTTAGAATGTTGTGTTCGTTCGTCGCCTCTTCTTACACTTCACTCATCAGTTTTACTACTCTCTCCATGAGTTCATCTCGTTTCAGTGAGTTTCAACTCATGCTCGAACCACCCTTTAAAATCACACTCAACCAAACCTTCACTTATTATTATTTTCTCAATTAGGTTCAGCCTTTGCGCGATACATTACGTATGAACCGTGTTATTCTCTAGTGGTCTTCTTGCTTTGTTCTTTTGGTTGAACGAAACGTGAGCAAAAAATGAAAGACAAGAAGACCGTTAGAAAAAGAACTAACCTCCTATAATAAAATATATAATGTGTACTTAGTATCACTTGAAATTACCAGAACTGTTAGAGCATTGTCGTACAGTTAACCCTTTGCTGCAAAGCGTCTACTTTACCAGTTTTATCCTGGCTAAGGCCAGACGATTTTATCATTTTTAGGGGACGTCTACGCAAGAAGGCGTTAATAAAGAAAGCTATAGTGTCATACACCAAGAACATTCTTTTTAAAGGTTTAATTTCATATTTTCAGTGTCCTCTAAAAACCGAATCAGATTCAAGGCGTTCTTATTTTTCTTATTAGTACAACGCATCAAACATTCGTAACGTTCACCACAATTATGGTGAATTTTTACTCGATAGAGCTCCAGGTATCACAAATTACTGTTGAAATCTGAGAACGTATGTTTTTATTATATTATTATTATTTTCAATTTTGAACAGTAGAAAAATATGGTATAGTCAACAATGGTGTCAACAATTTCTCTGTCCAGGAAGAATTTTCACTTACGTTACGTGATGCGCAAACTGCGAGTCGTACAAGGAAAGTCAAAGCAACGACATTCAGGAAGAAATCTAAAACCAGGAAAGTGCCAAATAGAGCCCAATCTGGCATCTGATGAAAAAAACTTTAGAAAACAGGAACTGTTGTCAATCACCTTGAACGTGGACGTAAGCCCATTGCGCAACATGTTCTGATGGAAATTTCTCGAAGTTTGCGAAAGACTGCAAATATCATTAGGAAGACAGTTGGCGGAAACCGATGTATCCGTTAATACGTGTCACAAAGAAAAATGAAAGTTAGGTTTACATTCATACTAAATTACCGCTATCCAGCATTTGCAACCTCCACAGCAGGCATTGCCAAAGTGGGGTCCGTATGAAGGTTCAAAAGTGGAAACCGGTCAGAGTTGTCAGCCTACGCTCTTTGGTCTCCGGTTTCATCCAGTGACTTTTTCCATCTCCCTTGCGACCTTTCTTTCAAATTTTTTCCCAATTATTTTCGAAAGAGGGTAATAAAATTCGATTACTTAAATCTCCGAGGGCTGAAGCTTTCCCGGAAAACCTCGGAAACCAATCCGGAACAACAAATGCAATATCGATTCAAAAGGATATGTACAAAATCTTCAAACTATAATGAAACGCTGATAATTACTGGACAATACTCTCTTTTAGGTATAACATAAGAGATAATTTGGGGATGTTAAAAATAAATTTAAAGGGGTTCCAAAAATTTCCCCAATTTCTAAAACTGTTTTAGAACCATGTTCAATCTTTATCTTTTTGCGAACAAATCATTTAAGGAAATACATGGCCAAAATTACTCGTTCATCCGTAAACACCATTTCTTTCTTTGATATACTTAAAAGTCACAACATTCGGATGATTCCAGTAATGTATCGCGTCGTCCCTTTGGCAACACGCAGTGCCACGTTCATCTCCCACAAGAGGAGGTCATTTCCATCACTGCTCGCGTTTCACGCGAGTCACACAGGGTTGGAATCTAATTCATGGAAAATTTCAGCAACAAAGGTTTATTTTGCAAACAATGCAGCTTAATGAATTAAACTTCCCAACCTATTGGGTCCCAAGGTACCCCAATGCCATCCGTGTCTTCTTTCGCGGCACTCCGAACGATTTCAGTCTCCTACTGTTTAATTAAATTCAGCTCTCGCCCACCCAACGCCACTTAACTTCAAACTGAACCTATAAAGTTTCCGTATGGACGTACAAAATTTACCTTTCCCGAGTAAATGTTGAATTTTCAAATACTATTTTTTATCTTTTTCACAAAATTTCGCTGCACCCTGTGTGGGAAACTGCGTTAACATAAAAGCACCCAACCTCGGTGGTGTAGTGGTTAGCGTTGCTTACTACGATAAATCCATCGGCTCGGGATCGAGACCCGGTGACGGCGCGGCGCGCAGCAAACCCAGCTGTTCATCCTTCCACAAAAAAAAAAATTGGTCGGTAGATAAATGGGTATCTTGGGTAGCCTAGTGGTGAGCAGTGACAAGCTTGACGTTCGTCAGAATGAACAATTCGGGTGGATGCTAAACCGAGGTAACCTTTCAATTTATGTTTGTAAATCTTTTTCAAACCTTTACCATTCGCAAAAAACGTCCAAATTGTTACTAAAAATCAAATCACGGAAGAGTAGATGGGTTGAGTGAAGGCAACTGAAATAAAAAGTGTAAAAACGTATTTACAATTTTTAACTAAATTCCTCTCTTAAACAGAAGTAATAAAATTATATATAACTTCCTTACAGTTCCATTAATTCTCAAACTTCTCGTAACATTTTCTCCGTTGTGGATTAAACATTTACGAAGAAAATTGTTTATTTAACATTTCTAAGTCATCTACAACCAATCTCTTAACTCGCTCCAATCTCTTTATTTTAAAGTTTCGCTTCAGCTCGTAAATGATCTACAACGTCATCGCACCCCAAAGTTTTACAAACCGTATTAGTAGAGATTTATACTCGGAGGTTTGACTTATACAAACTTTTAGTTAAGTGCCTATGAAAATCCTTGATTTTAAACATACATAAGGCAATTAATTACTTTATTCTAATTTGTCCTCCGTTGAAAACTATCTATTGGCAATTTTTGTAACAATTGAATAGATTCCATCAATATTAGATTTTTAATTTCTTTTTAATTTCTTTTTAAGCACGAAAGAACCTTCCTTCATTTCAACTCCAATTCGCTACTGAAAAATAATATATTAGGTAGAAATTATTCCCATACAGAGCCCATAACGCTCATCCTACACCATTATTAAGCTTATATTCGACCCAATAAGCGAAGTAAAAATAAAAAAGACAAAAATTTGATGACCATCTGTCATACGTGAGTGTATAAATGAAGTCGCAGATGTAAAAAACAAAAAAGGAGAAAGTTCTAAAAGTATTAAACGATTACATAAAAAAATACGACTGCATTTGCTGGCTGATGTACGAAAGTACTTTCTTAGTCGGATTACGGGATGATTTCTTTAGGCTTAACATATTAAATAATTTTATTCTTTTAATACTTTACTGTACGTAAACCCAATTATGATCCTAGAGGTAAATTATATTCAGTAACCATTAAGCAAAAATATCCGTCAATAGTTTAGTTTTTTCTGGAAACTCTCCCGCAATTTAATATAGATTTTCCAGTAATGTAATATATACACAATCATTGTATTTTTTCTTACCATTGCATTGGTTCGAATCTCTCGGAATTTAGATTTAAGACTCCATAAATTAACTTTACTTAATTTGGTGAAAGTGCGTCACTTTTAACCACTTATAATGACTTACAAGATACAAAAAAAAACCACTTACCCTCAACACACACACACACACACACACACACACACACACACACACACACACACCAGGTCGTTCGAAACAATCATAATAAGGTGTGTGTATAATCAACCATATTGTGAATATCATCTCTTTTTTAAGTATTTATCTTAATATTATTACAAGTATAATAATAAACTTCACAAAATTTCTACTTTAAAAACAATAAACTTCACAATTTATATAAACATTGTAGTTCCATTTAAGATGCAAATATTGCATATTTATGGGACAACATTGGGTAACACAAAGAGAGAGGAGGTTGCTACGCTGTCAAGAATGTTAATTACAATTTCTATAAAATAGCAATGCTAACGCGGAGACAAATTCAAATTATGCGATTGGTGTGAGGAGGGGGAGGGGAAACTGTTGGCATAAAAGTATACCCTGGTATGCAGTTTAACCGCAACCGTTACAGCATAAAAAAAAAGTTATACATAGTTTACGGTAGGCACCGTCTTAAAACCTTTTCTATACTCTTTATAAGGTACCCAAGACTGGTTGGCGTTACGCATTTCTCAGCCATCTGAATCAAAGGCTGAAAAAAGCTGGCAAAAAAAAAAAAAGTAATGCTTAGAATAAAAATTATAGAACAAGCTGCATTTCGAAAGCAAAAGGTGATGAGAGAAGCAGTGTTGGTGAGTGATGGTTAGCTAACACTCGCGACTCATCACCTATTTCACCTTTGATAAAAACTGGTACAGCCGCTTGTAAGCCTACCACTATCCCCTACGAGTTATTAAAACCTACGCCAGAAACAGACCTTATATATATATATATAATAGTTACCCGACGTCGACTAGTCCTATTTTGCAAAACATGGCATAGGTCGTACAATATTTATTAATACGTTATTTTGTAAGTTTGAATAAAACAGTTTCAGCACGTTTCAAAAAAAAATTAATGTTGTTGTCTTACGTCGGTCCGTCATTTCGTTGGTGGATAATTGTTCATAGATGAAATTATTTGTCAACGTTATTATACATATTTATACAGATTCGGGCCAAATAAACAAAATCGGAAAACAAACTATACAAAATTATACTCGAGCGAAGTTTGCGCCTGTTACGTACATAATTGAAGTTATTAACGGATTAACGTTGTTAAATAGCGCTATTCTAAAATTTCATTCATAAAACTTAATTTTAACAAATTACATAATAATAGAATGGAATTTTAAACGGACATTCCCGCATTACATAAACAACAACAACAAATACGAGAGTATCCTACACCGAAGAAATATTATGTACGGAGTATTCGAAAAAGTCTCTACCCAATGGGGAATTACATTAATTTCATAACATGCTTCCAACTGAATGACGAACATTTATGCTATGGGTCCATAAACAAACGAATTTCCCATCGAGTTACGACGATGCCAGTTTCAATGTATTCCCCCCATTTGGTAAAACCTTTTCGGACACCCTATTTTACAAATAGCGACCTTACCAATCAAAAATAGAACCCGAAGAAATTGATGAACTTCGTTTACATTTCATAAAAATTAAAAGAACTCCAACCAAAAAAAAAAAAAAACTTAGTTTACAAATGTTATCCGAGTTCCAACACAGAAAAAGCTAAAACGAATGAGTGGATAAAGATTTTTTACGATGGTTTTTCATTTAAAATGAAAGTCCTTTTTATACCTTTATTCCACGAGATAGTGACCTTTAACGCCTTCTGATCTAACATTTAGAGAGTAATAAACCACAGTAAAATATTAATTAAAACTTGAACCTTTACATACTCTATGTTATGATCAATAAAGTTAGCTGTATAAAATTTTATAGATAGATAGACGCGCGTACAAAAAGCTGTTAGAACAATCCTTTTATGGAATGAATCCAGTTTTTGATTGAAAACAATCCATTAATGAAAGAAGAACCTTTTGCATGTTTAATCCAAACTATTTTATCGTAAGAATCGAAACATTAATCTGTAAAGGAATTTCAAATTAAAAATGAATAATAAATGTCGGCTCAGATTTAATTTAAAAGAATACCGCTCCAATACTTAACACATACACATCTTTACTTCATTAATTTATTAAGTGAAAGGATATTCAGTAACAGTTTTACAAAGGGTGTGTGTGTGTGTGTGTGTGTGTGTGTGTGTGTGTGTGTTGTGTGTGTGTGTGTGTTTTACTGTAGAAAAAATTAATCTAGTCTGCTATTAATTACTGTACAACGAAGCGAATTTTAATATAATATATATATATATATATATATATATAATGGGAATCAAACCATTCAATAAAATATGCTATCTGTGCCTCTATTTAATTCCCAAGAGCAAATATTTATCATTTCAAAGTAATAACCGAAGCCAAAATGCTACAAAAATTGATTCGTTCCTCTGACGAGTGTGCTAAAATTGACTATCCGTTCGTAGCCGTACACCGAAATTTGTTTATTTCTCCATTAGCTGCTTAATATTAAAGAAAGTAAATCGAGATGTAAACTTAACCAATTGAAACCCCATCACAAAACGGATATACAACAAACCATAACCGTTTGAACAAAATTTCTTGTCCAAAACATTACAGAAGGCCAGAAATCACCGAGTTAAAGAAAATTTATTGAAGTAATAAATTTATTCTTAATTACCCATTACGGTTTACCTTCACTATTACCTATAATAATAATAATAATAATAATAATAATAATAAAATTAGCACAAAAAGTTAATCACTTCGGGATATATAATAATAATAATAATAATTTCCTTGTTCAGATAATGCTAATCCCAGCTGTGAATAAATCCTTGCGTCACATTTTCATCGGGTCAATCAACCAAATTTATACGATTTTGGTCGAAATATGTTCAAGTTGTTTCCCTTTCGAGTCGCGGAATACTGTACAGCTATTATTAACAAAATATTTTGATTTATTGAAAAAGGAAACTGCGGGATTTTGTGGATATTCAAAAAATATCGTAACGGACCAAACCCGCCAGAACCGTCGAGATTCCTCAGAAGGGAACTTGGCTATAAAACACCTAAAATGTAGCTCTAATCCGCGGTATATCCGTATTCTAAAAGTTACGGAAATTCAAAAACCGCCTCGGATGCGGTTTGGATTTGGGCGGTCATGCGGATCTAAGTTAAACGCACTACGTCAATATTTATGCGGGATGTGTATAATGACAACCGAGTTCGAGTTACGTACCGCTATACCTTTTTAAACCAAAACAAAGAGAACGACGGCGTTTTCGTAAATCTTTGGTACGTGTTGGATGAAAAGGATAATGCGACATACGGCAAAGCAGGAACGAATCGAAATTCCAACCATCGGACATCAATCGAACCCATATCAAACGCACTTCATCCAGTAGCCATTCTAGATTAAATTTACCATAAAAGGCAAAAATACGATGCAATTCTACTTTTCTGTTTAATCTAGAAGGATAAAAGGAAAATTAAGAATATGCAGTTTTCCCTCGGCCATGAGCCATCATGATAATAATAATTAATAATATTAATAATAATAATAATAATAATAATAATAATAATAAGACCTTCGATTTGTACATGCTGCAATACTAAGCAAATAAGGTTGGTGATAAGATTTTTAAATTTATACACCGTCCTGTGCAAGACTACAAAGGATTAGGTTAACTATTACTTCCTCAATACATAAAAACAAAGTAGGCCAAGAGGCAAATTCATCTTTATTTACAGGAAGAAACATTAGGCCTCATTATACATTACTTTTTGCTTAATATTTCACGGAATTAATTTGGTATTAACACACTAACGTCGAACGTTTTTGTAGGGTTAAGTCTAAATGAGCGTATTCGAAACGGTACGTATTCGACCTATTCGGCGGTAGAGGGTTAAGTTACGTAATGAGTCACTCGAACTGCGCCCGAATTGCGTTGTAATTCCTCGCACACACGTCGATCTTACGAGTGATTAAGAAAGAATCGTAAATATTCGCCGAGTTGCAACCTTGTCTCTACTGCGTCTAACGAGTCGGTAATTCATTTGAACATCCAAAGACTCTGGAGCTACTTCCGGAACGCCATTAAAAAGGAAAAAAAATTACTGTACTCAGTCTGAGACCACGATCGCACCTTTTGAATCTAATACCAAATTTCAGTGAAAATTACTTGCGAAAATTTGTATAAAATAATTATAATAATTAGAGTAATAATATTAATAATAATAAGAGACTTCGGTCAAATCAGTCGTAATTACGAATGGGGGGGAAAAAAAAGAAAAAAAAAACTTAGGTCAGGAAATAAGGAAGTGCACTGCATCCAAGGACGAGAATGACGACAATAATAATAATAAAAAAAAAGTCAAACAGGAAGCATGAAATTAATTTATAAACTTAAGAATTTCATCCCAAGGTGTCTCGATCCTTTTTTTTTTTTTAAATTATTCTGAAGTATTTAAAACGCTGAGAAACGAAACCATTTCTTTAAAGTACTTAACAATCGTGTTCAAATTATTCCTCCTTCATGAATGGAAGCGATTAAGTTAACTACTAGTGCATCGTACCACATGCACGAGGTGTGCGCATGCTTCTCAGTCTCTGCGTAACCAGTGTTGCAAAACAATAATTAAACCCGAGTTAATTACAGTTAATAAAATAGTTCAACACACTAAACTCGTAACCCTCATAGCATGGGGGTGGGGTGGGTTTTTCTCAACCAGACTCCATATATTTGCAATAACCATGCATACAGAGCTTCAAACTATATCACCCTTGGGATGCGCGTGCACACACGAACGCATACAACTATATATATATATATATATATATATATATATATATATACACGTGTGTGTGTGTGTGTGTTGTATATATATATATATATATATATAGACGTGTTCAAACGCATACACATTTGCATTTAAATATATTTACATTAGAAAAAATATTTAAATACGTTTCAAAGCATATAAGGAGATTGTAGACACCAATTGACCAGGGAAGTACTTCAGAGGAGGGGAGACGTTAAGGCATGAGACGGGGAGTGCTGGAACTCCCGTTTCTCCTGTCACTGTCCCTTTCAGCCGATCTTTCTTCGCGTCTCATCTACCTTGTCGGCAGTCCAACACGCTCTTAAACACGCTTCTCCCTCTATTCCTCACTGCACATAAATGCATCTCAATACACTACACAATCTTTTCAAAATTAAAAAAAAAAGCATTGTTAAACCTTGGAGACCTCGTTCTCGGCTCTTTCCTTCTATGGAGGGGTCACTTTCGCGGGCGCTCGCCCTTAGCCCCTCCTTCCTACATTATATACCACTCAGGGTTGGCACCCAAAAACCCAAACCCAAAACCCACTGGAATTTTCAGTGGGTTTTTGGGTTTTTGTTCCGATGTTTATTTTAAAATAATTGAAATTTTTCTGATTGCTACATTGTTCAATTGTAACTAATTAGAATGATTTGGCATATTGATTATTTCAAGTAAGCTGACTTATAAAACTATTCTTAAATTATGCAATGTGTAAATAAAGATTATGAAAAATTGAAGTTATTAAAAAGGATTTGTACCCATTGTGAACACTATGGGCAATTATTGGATCATTTGACACATTGCTCCAACCATCTTGAATTAAAGTTACAGTGGAATTGACTAAGTCTTTTTTCATTGAATCCAGTACCTACTTCATTATTCACTTTGATTAGAGTGTCATCAGATAATTTTTTCTGCTTGGGGGACAATAGCCTGGTCTTAAATTTTGGACCCATTTAATAAATTCTTTATTCTCTACAACTACAAATGGAATATTGCCGAAAAGAAAAATCTGGCCATTTGCAAATCTAGTTGTTCTTTTTGATCTACAGTTGTTCTAACCACATATGGCATTATCTGACCTCGCGTTTTCTTGGCTGGAGTAGAATGAAAAAATGGTATGAAGATTCAGAAGCGATTGAAGTGAATAAAGTCTCACTACTGTGAATTGTAGTGTCATCATGAACCAGGGTTTCATATGATTTGCTCGAAGAGGGTCTACTCTCAAAACTGCCGTGTCTATGTGTAGGAGGAAGAGTTGCTGATGTAGCTGTATTGTAAGCTCACCCGCTTCATCATCACGAGCCTGTACCCATTTTTTATTGCATCGATCTAAATGATGTTTCACTCGTTCTTTTTTCAAAAATACACATCCGCAGTATTTGCACCGAACACTATTTGGTTGGTCACTCACATTTCTACTCATCCCATTAAGCAGCTTTAAGTCTGCCACCAGCATGTGCGGGTCTAACTTTCTCTAGATGATGTTTCACTCTCTCAATTTTTCGAGTGATACTTTTCTTTGCAATATTGCATAGTACTCTAGTAGGCTGATCACTTAATAAAGTCACCTCGTCCCATTCGCTAGCTTTAGATCTGATCTGGTGTGTGTTGCACGAGCAGCAGTTACATCCGTTTCATCGTCAGAGAGTCCAGGCATTACAACCTCGGGATTACCCTCTTCGTGTGGAATTCGCACGCTGGTTTCTGCAGCAGACAGCGGTGCAGCCTAATTTTCCGGCTTATGTGCTGTTCTCAGATTAGGCCTGTTTCACACGTGAGGGTGTGTTTAACATGCACAATTCTCACGTGTGGGCGCACGCAAATCCACATGCTACACGGGTGCATGCTCATCAAGAATGGTTTCGCCGTCAATGTTTGGGCGGGTATCGTCCATGGCAAGTTGCTGCTCGTGCAACACTCTCCAGACCAGGTCGTGGTTCACACCGAGGATACATGCAACACCTCGCGTGCTTGCGCTTGGATTGTCCTCAAATCGCCGTAGGATTTCTTCTTCCATGTCAGGAGTGCGCACGTTTCTCTCCCGACCGGTGTCATGCATGTTTGCATGGAATGTTCCAGTTTCTCGCAGTCGCCGATGCAAATGCGCAAACGTTTGGTGGTTTGGCACACGTCTGTTTGGGAAGCGCTGTCGGTACAACCTCACAGCAGTCTTCCGTTTCCATTGGCAGCCCCATACACCATATGCATGTCAGCCATCTCAGCAGTCGTGAAGCGCTCCATGTTACGCGTACTACGTCCGATTTAAGAATGCCCGCGGCAAGCGCGAGTCTAGCCCACTTCACCTTTTAGCCAATAGCAGCGGCGCCCTCTCGCGCCGAATGGTGACGTCAGCGGACATACACTTATAGACGAAAAGGGTTTGTCTTGGTGTTGCCTATCCCCCATTACAATTTGTACAGAAAGTTTTCAAACACCCTGTATATTGTAGATTAGATAAATAAATTAATAAAATAATACATATATTAGGCACTACATAATTATCGAACCTTTCTAAAAAAAATTTCAACCCATCAAAAACAAAAACCCAGCAAAAACCCAGTTGGGTTGGGTTTTTTTTTAATGAAAAACCTGGGTTTTTGCCAACCGATACCACTGCATCTGCATTTAGAAAAATAATCGAACATTTGCTTTAAACTAACGATTTTAAATTAATATGTTATGAAATTTGTGGTCTTAACCTTTTCAGTCACAGCGGCACTGTAATGTGCCACCAGAAATAATATTATGTATATCGCATTAAAATATAACTTTTCTACAAATGCTTCTACATGTTTAGTTTAGTTGTCAGAAAAGGAACCTAAAATGTGTGTAATGTAAATGACTTGTTACCAAAATATCTGGTTTTGAATAAGAATAAAAATCTTATATTTTTTGGTTTAACGAATTAAAATATTCGTGAAAGAAAGGGTGAATCCCTTTCACTAACCAGCTGATATATACTGTGTGTGTGTGGTTGTGTGTGTGTGTGTGTGTGTGTGTGTGTGTGTGTGTGTTGTGTGTGAATTTTCCTTTTTCAAACTGAGGCTAACGTCATTTTCTCGACATGACACTCAATCGACAGTTTTTTGGGTTGGGCTTAAGTTAGGTTAATTATAATTAATGTCGACAAAATGTCCCAAATTCGAAGCTCAAGTTGTTTTTCCTTTTTCGTGACATAACAGGAGCAATCGAATCCAATCTTATTGGCTTTTTTCTTCCTTTATTCTCGAAAATTTTAAGACGCAAAAAAATGAACGAAAGGGGGGGGGGGGGGAGTTCCAATACCGGCTCGCAGGATCACCATTTACATCATTAAAATGCATTTTAAAATATACCCAAAACAATGAAGAACTCAAGGATTTAATTTGCATGTGTGGTTTGGTACACAGAACAATCGCATTTGCATTTAAATGCATTAGCTCTCAACTCGACCAACCCACGTTTACTCTATATAATGATCACCACGTTTGGTTACCTATAAATTACAAATTTCCTTTAATTTTTATAATTTATGAAGACTTTAAACTTTTAGAACAAATCTTTATTCTTGGCCTACACCTCAGACTGCACTGAGTTAGCTTACTACGACCCGTAAAACCCGAAGATCTTTTCATCTCGATTTGGTTAATTTTTATAAAAAGAAAAATCTAAAAACAAATTCTTAAAAATTTTAAATAATTTTCTCAGAATGTTTATTACGAGCAATTAAACATACACTGCATAACACCTATGAAGGAAAACCCTAAAATACTAAACTACAGGGTCAGGCTATCGCTCCTCAACAGAGGTATATATGGAACTTTTAAACCGTTATATGGGTATCAACTTTGACTACAAACTACGATATATCCGTTGCATATATTTTATAAAGAGGAAGGCTTTAGGTTCTCAATGCTTAAATTAAGGTCTTAAGTGCTGAAAACATTGAATATCATACTGGTAAATACATTCGGAAAATTTTCACGTAATGCTCACGCGTTGGCAAATTCCTGAGGTCAAAGGTTTATGCTGTGATGCGTCCCGCATTCTGGGAACACCCTTCAAAATGTGGCTAAAATCCATAAAAATTATAACAATCTTTACACCCGCAGACATTCGCGGTCAGAAGTGCGAATGTACATGTCAGAATTGTATACGTAATACTCCTAATCACTTCCACTGATAAATTTCCAGGAGAATATACAGGTTTTTTTAAAGGGTTTTACGTACTGGATCAAAACAGTGCCATCTGACTCCTGGTCATCTAACACAGTGGTCTCCAAACTTTTTTGATCACGCACCCTTTAATCAGCAAAAATAAATAACACGCACCCCTAATGAACATGAACATGATTATATAGGGTGGGCGGAAAGTAGCTCCCTATTTTGGATTGGTAAAAAAATACGTATATTATCCATTTATTTCAGAAGAAATAATATGAAAAGGTAGGCATACATGGTAGGTTTTCTCTAAAATTCAATGTGGGCTCCAACTCTTTCCACCAACTTCTGGAGCCGCCCAGGAATGGCGTCCACTGACTTTAGCAGGAACTCCGGCGGGATGGAGGACATGACTTCCCGAATTCGGTCCTCCAGTTCTTCCAATGTCCTCGGTTTGGTGCGATAGACTTCTTCCTTTACCCACCCCCAAAGAAAGAAGTCGCACGGTTACCGCTGAAAACGGCAGAATCGGTTCAGTGTACGGTGTGGTGTGGTATGACCTCAGATCAGGTTGTGGGCCCGTTCCTTCTGCGCAACACCATGAATGCTGAGCGGTACCTTGCTATGTTGCGAAACGAGGTCTGGCCGGTTGTCAGCACATGGGAGAACATCGACGATCTGATATTTATGCAAGATGGCGCCCCTCCGCACTTCGCTCTTGTTGTCCGTGAGTGGCTGGATGCCCACTTCCCTGGGCGTTGGATGGGTCGTCGTGGTCCACATCAATGGCCAGCCAGGAGCCCCAACTTGACACCGTGCGACTTCTTGTGTGTGTGTGTGTGTGTGTGTGTGTGTGTGTGTGTATATATATATATATATATATATATATATATATATATATATATATATATATATCCTTTCATTATTTACTAGTAAGTTAATAGTATACGACAGAAATACGATAGGGTGAAGATATACTTACCAATATAATTTAATGAGGCTGACTGTGCTTCATAATTTCTGAAAATCTTGGTTTGACACTTTGTGATACAGCAATTCGAAGGTCCGGTTCCAAGTTCAGTTTATTTCGATTCTTAGTTTTAATACCTATCATAGCAGAAAAAGACACCTCACACAGATATGTAGATCGTTCGCGACGCTTACTAAATCTGGGTACTCATTTTTTAATCCAATCCACCAATTGTGCACAGTTTTCTGTTGAAATTCGGTTCGTAAACTTGTATCTTCCCTGTTGTCAATCAACTGTTCTTGGGCAGTGGTCAATCAACTGTTCTTGGGCAGTGATCGAAGATGTTCCATTTTCACATTTTCAGCATTTTAACACTTAGTTTGCTAAATTTTAATCGCAAGTAAGCGATATCGCGGATACTATCTCGCAAATTCCTAGGAATGACTGTGTGTTAGCGAGTATTTTCTTTCTTGGTCATCTTCTTGAAATTCAAAAACTTTCTATGAAAAAATAATGATAAATCAGAATCATCAAATTTTCTTCGCGCACCCCACTTTGGAGACCAGTGAATTCTAACAGAAGAGTCATAGAGGATTGAATTACTCGAAGTCCGTGGCTCTATCTCGTGCTAAATGTAAGCTTCCTATGGATCACTCCTTAGTTGATTTTGCTGAATTCAGACGAATTTCAGCTGTCACGCTGGCTTTAAAAAGGTCATCATGGCGAGCTTCCATAAATACACTGAATGCTATTCTTCCTTTCCCTTTACTATGGGTTAGGTACAGTTTGATTAAAATACTCCTGAATATAAGGTTTCTAGGATTTTAAGAAAAAATTATACATTTCATGAAATTGTTCAGCAGGCAACTTTTCCTGGGAAATTAAATCGAGCTAACGGCACCTGATCGACCTGACAAAATCGAAAAGTTATTGTGGGTTAGATTACGTTAGGTCCAGTTAGATTTTTAGGGTGTCGATATTATGTCTCGTCGACTAAGCGAGTAGATATCCAGTTAAATAGATTAATTGCCGTACTTACGAGTGACCGGATTAAGTACAACTCTTGAGCGAGTATTATATTTGTATAAATACTGCACGAGTAACATTTTCTGTACCCACAATATCTACGAAATTTTACCATCGCTGCCGTCCAACTCAATGCGGAAATTAATCTTGTATCCACGAAGCAAACTGGTTTACTGTTACCACAGCCAAACAACCAAAATGAAAATCCTACCAAATATCTCGGCGATTGCAGCTGGATCCGGACAGAGTAGCGAGTTGTACAAAATCTAAAATAATTAAAATACCACCTAATTTTAATAACCCCCAAAGCCGTTGTTTAAAAGCTCCTAAGAACACTTATTTCTTCGAGGATTTGATGAATTACAAATGCGCTTTAGAATTTTCAGCAAGACTTACAAGCATTAAACAAATACAAGATACGTACACATCTACATGAAAATGCTAAAGTTAAAATGGTAGCAAGGTCTGACTGATGACTGTGTAGAGTTTGAGACATTTATAAAACTCAACATCTCACCATAATACTCAGATGCGTTAGTAAAATTTCAAAATATATAGTTAAAAAATTAGGCCTAAGTTTAGAAATTTTAATTATCTGACTTTCCCAACGACTTGAAGTACAATATATATAAATCGCACGGAATATATGATACATTGTCAAGCGGCCGAGCACTATACCACTAATCGCTTGGTCCAATCACAGGTGTAAATCTCAGTATATTCCTCCTCCTCCAATCCACTGGACGGAAGCTTTAGTGATATATAATTCAGCGTGCTTTAGTTGACATACAGTATTTTATTAAAAATAAAGGAATGTAATATATTAATATATGAATATATTACATATATGTAATATATGAATATATGTAATTTTAAAAATAGAAAAAGTTGGAACCAGTGAATATGTAAATGCAAGCGTTTGTTTTTTACTTTACGGATTAATTTAATTTTTAAATTAAACTTAACGATTCTATTTACAATGGAATTTTAAATATATTTTTAACTTTATACCAAAGAACTTTTTTTAACTTCTTAATAAAACTTTTAGTGGGTGTTCAGCGCTCATTGTGGGATTAATGAAATAAATTGCCCTATAAACGCAATTTTATTAACGATACCGAAATAAAATGTACAGGTGGTCAGTACTAAACTTAATATTTGGTAGCGACACTAGACTGTGATCACGCAGTAGTATTCGAGTGAATAAGGTCAATTACTCCATATATTAATTACGTAAAAAGAATGTTTTTACAGAATAAGTAACTTTTATCGAGTTCTCAACTTAAAACGCAGTAGTAATCTCCGAGATAAGTCATAAACATCGAATCACCAGTTACTGGCTAACTCAAAATTTTTAGTGTCCCCTAAGCAACCGCAACTTATATTAAGACAACTGTTTTTATGATCGAAGAAGCATCGGAAGAGTGAACCTATATAATGTCGACTTATGTTGAGTTCTCCTTTTATACTCTGGAGGCGTCCGTCAAAAAATATTAAGGAAAAGGTCTAGAAGTTATATCAACATAAATGTTAAACCTGGTGGTTGTGTTTATTTACCTTATGAACCTTATGTTGTTTCGTGCGTTGGTCTCTCTTCACACGGAGGTCAAGCTGGTCTCTCTCTCTCTCTCTCTCTCTCTCTATATATATATATATATATAACATTTTACTCGTATGCAATATAGCATCAAGTTTTCTACAAGATTTTATATTTTATACAAAATACGTGTCACATGTATTTGCATTAAGAAATATTTCGTGTATATGCAGGGTGTCCAGGCTTAAATGGCAATAAAATACATTCATAAGGTTTTATTTTATTGCCATTTAAGCCCGGACACTGTGTGTGTGTGTGTGTGTGTGTGTGTGTGTGTGTGTGTGTTGGTAGAAATCGCGACTCCCACTCAGGAGGTCCCGGGTTCGTATACTGGTGGGGCACATTTTTGTTTCACACAGACACGCGTGTTCATGCGTGTTATTCCATCTATGGAACCCCAATATAGGTTTGCATAGGCCTACTTTTTCAGGTCCGGTCCGTAATAATTTTACAAACGTACCCGTTTTGGCCCAGCCCGCATTTGATAGTGTGTCACCGACCTATAACACTATGCCATCTATAGTATTATAGGTGTGTCACTATCGAAATTACTATAAAACAACTATAAAATTAATGTTAACAATTTTTTTAAAATTTTTTATTTATCATCATTCACAACACATCTGAAAAAAGTTGAAGCTGATATATACCCCGCCCACTGGCACCCAGGCCCGTAGCCAAACACTATAATTTTAGCCCAGACCCGTCCCGTGCCCTTCATGCTTTTAACAAGCCGGTCCATGGGACGGGCCGGGCACGGGCTTACGGTTCTACCCGTGCCCATGCAGACCTCTAGTCCTCAGTGCTATTTCAATTAAATGCTGCTATCACACTTCTGGACGTGAAAGCGTTAACCATTTCTTCAGTCGTTTAAATAATTGAGTAGCGCAGAGGGAGAAAGGTATAAGCTACAAAATCGGCAAAATGTTTTTTCTGTTGGAAAAGACAGCTTATTCTCCCCTCTATCACCTCCAATTAGCATATACCCCATTTTCTGACTGGAAACAGCTCTTTTCAAACCGAAAATGCATTTCGTCAATATTGTCGCTTAGCCCCTTCTCCCGGTGCGCTACTCATATATAACATGTATTCCAGGTTCGAATTCTGGTTGGGGCATTTTGGTTTATACATCATTATATTTATTACATTACGCCTCGGTGGTGTAGTGGTTACTGGTTAGCGTCGCTGACTACGAATCCATCGGCCCCGGGTTCAAGACCCAGTAACAGCAGCCGACGCGCAGCAAAACCCAGCTGTTCATCCTTCCACACAATAAAGAATGGTTGGTAGCTAAATGGGTACCCTGGGTGGCCTAGTGGTTAAGACGCTGGGCTGCTGGTGGGGCGTGGTTCGGATTCCACGTTAAACTGCAGATCTAAGGTGGAGTGAAAAGCTTGACCTACGTCAGGATGAACAATTCGGGCGGAAGCTAACCAAAGGTTATATTGCTAAATGGCCAAATTCCTCCTACATTTTCGTTGGTGGTCATTGAAAGTACATTAACTCCTACAGGTGATGTCTTCTACTTTACCAAATTTTTAATCGCATACGCTTACGTTAAGGTAGGGTTCCATTAAAAAGTTTACAGAATGACCTTCTTTAACATATGATTAATTTTTCGAATTTTCACTCGCGTTAGAATTTTAATTAAAAAACTCAAAATCAAATTACTACTACTTCATGCTACCTCAGGTTTTTATTTTTAAGTTAAGCCAACATAACCTAATGTAAATTGAACTCCCACAAAAAACAAAAAAAATAGTAATTTTTCGAGTAAGAGTGATACAACAAAAATAGCAACGAACGAACGAACGAACAAAACACACACACACACACACACATATTTTATAATATATATATATATATATATATATATATATATATATATATATATATATATATATATATATATATATATAATCCTTTTGCTTTGTCCGGAGCTATAGGGCGCGTCCCTCTGGAGCCAATGTGGAAATGCATCTTCCTTCGATGTAAGGGCTTTCTCTGGCCTCGTGGACCATTGGACCCGCTTGGGGACCCGGTTGATCTCCTGCCTATATTTTTTTTTCGTCTCTTTCTCCTCCTTTCCCCCACTCTTCTGGTGTTTTTTTCATTTGGCTTTGTTTTGGACCTTGACTCTTTCCTTGGACCTTGGGTGAGGAAGGCGGTTGTCCTTCACCCTTGTCGCTCTTAAACCAAACCCAAGCCCTGTCCCTGCCATCTTTCACCGGGCGTTGGATGAGGGTGGCCGCCTTTTCGGCACGGGGACTGAGTACGGGTGTATCTCCCCTGCGTGACATCTATTAGCGGTGGGACCGAGTGTGCCCACGATTCGCCTTTCCCTTGTTGGAGTCGGTGGTGGCTGGATGCGCGCGGGGAATGAAGCTTCTTTTTGTTTGCTTTGGCTTCTTCTCCTCCTCGGTTTGCGATTACTACTGTCGACACTCGGGTGGTGAGCAACCAAGCCCTCGAGTCTACCACTGGAAGACCGTATCCTGATGGGGTTGACCCCCTCTGGAAACGGAACACTTACACACTCCTTTTCCGTTGCCGACCCAACCTGTACCTTGAATATGCCCTTGGACATACACCATCTGGAGCAGGGGTCTCGCTCCAGCCCAGCTCAGCCGCCTTCGGGCAAATCAGGTTCTACCCAAGACTTGCCCCCAAAACCCGGCTTCTTGCTCTCCCCGTATGCCCCCCTCACCCGCCGTCGGCCTGCCTCCCCACGGAGAGCCCCCCAAGGCGGACGGGGAAGAAGGCATTCACGACCTTCCTATCGACCGTTGGATAACCCAGTCCACTTCGATTCTACAGCCTCCCTATACCTACCAAGTATCCACAAATTCTTAGTGATCCGGCCTACCTCTGGGCCCATCCCGTCCAACTCTGAACGGACATTCCAGGCGATCCGAGGCCGCAGCAATTCCAGCCTCCTCATAAATTCACGCTCAGCCGCAGAGACGAAAGCCCTACTCTCCCTCACCGAGGTCCTTGGTCGCTCGGTGTCCGTTTCCCCACACCCTCGCCTGAACCAGAGTCAGGGCACTATTTACGCCACCCGCCTATTGTCGCTGACAGTGAACGAGCTCCTGGAGGACCTCGCACCCCAGGGTGTCACTAAGATCCATCGCTTCACATCCCGACAGGGAGGCACCCCCTCCCCCACTCCACGTCTACTTCTTACCTTCAATACCTTAGTCCCTCCTGACCATATTGTATGGGGTATGGGAGGCCGTACGTCTTGCGAGTTTTCTGTCCGCCCATACATCCCAGACCCGACTCGTTGCTTTAAATGCAACAAGTTTGGCCACGTTAGTTCCGTTTGTCGGCAGCCGCATCAACTGCGTGTCCGTTGCGGACAAATCGCTCACCCAGACAAGTGCCCCAACACACCCAAATGCTCCAATTGTCAAGGCGCACACCCATCTTCATCCCGCGAAGGCCTGTTCTTCAGGTTCGAGGTGGTTCGGGGCCTGCAGGTACCGGACTTCCTTAGCCTCCGAGAGGCGCGAGACAGGGTGCCGAGTCGGGAGGTGAGGCCGGGGGTCTCTTAAGCTGCAGCCCTCGGCTCAGTTCCCTCGACTCGCCGTCAGGATCCGCCACTCAAACCCCCATCGACTATTCATCTAACTCCCGATCGGGCCCCACGCCGGGCCCGGCAGCCGCCTGTGCCCCTACCACGCCTACCCACCATGAATCTCCAAAGCTACACACTTCCCAGTCCTCTGGAAACGGGACTCTCGGCTCCCGTCTCCCAGGGACCCCGCGTTCACCGCACTCCGAGAACACACTCAAACCTAGCGCCTGGGGTAAATCAACGAGGCGGAGACGCCGGAGTGAGTCCCCAGATCCACCGACCACCCAACAAGCCCCCCTCTCTTCTCCTAAATCTAAAAGAACTCGAGCATCTACACCCTTTACCTCTCCTACGATGATCCGCTCACCCTCGCAGAAGTTGACAGTCGTTGCTGACGTGCACGAGCCACCACCTAGGGCGAGACAAGGGGCAGATCACCCAACACCCGAGGATCTAGTGGACGCGGCACTGGCACACCTACATGGTGTGCTGCCCTTACCCCCTGGTGCCATCTTCACCCCACCACGGGAGCACCCTGGCTCATCCCCTTGTACTCCCACCGACCCGGCCTCTCTCATACCTCCGGCTTTTCCCTCATCGGCCACCCAGCCTTTGTCCTCTCTCCTACCCGCCCGGTTTTACTGGTCCCCCCCGTCGTCACCCCGTGTTCCGAGAAACCACAAACAGGGAGGTGCCAATTTGGACAACGGAACCCTCCCCCGTTGCACGACCACTGAACCCTGCCTAGAGACTCCCCACCCTCTGGGCCCGCGTCGGTCCCTGGGCGGCCGCGATCCACGTCTCTGGTCCCGTTCGGTCGACTCGGCCCCACAGTCCCCGAAGGGCTTGGTGGGTCAGCCGATTCCCTCCTTTGTGAACGGCAGTGACCCGACAGGCCCCCGAGTTACCCCCTGCCATCATGGACGTAGATCTCCATCCACAGTCTAACTCCATAGCACCTTCACCCTCTACACTTCTCGTCCAACAATGAACCCTCCGAAAGCGACGATCCTACGATGGAACTGTAGGGGAATCTTCGCAAATTACGAAGGCCTAAATTCCCTGACTGCCTTTGCTCGTCCGGTATGTGTCTGTCTCCAGGAGCTAATCCTGGGGACCAGACCGATGCCCTGCCCTACTGGATATTTTAGCAATGCCTCTCCGTCTCCTACCTGCACACGAAGGAGGGGTCTGCCATACTCGTCCACCAGACGGTCCCCTTTCACAACCTCCCTATTAGATCCCTGTTACAGGTGGTTGCTGCCAGGATTTTCCTGGACAAGCAATACACAGTCTGCTCGATCTACCTCCCCCCTCATTCCCAAGTTTCCCACGATGACCTCGTTGAGGTTGTTCAACAACTCCCCAGGCCCTTCCTACTCTTGGGCGATTTCAATAGTCGCCACCCTTTGTCGGGTGATACGACCTCCACTTTTGTGGCTTCGACCCTGATTACCCTCATGGCAGAACTCTCCTTCGAGTGCCTCAACGACGGCTCTCCCACACTCTACCACGCCACCAGATGCACCCCGTCCTGTATAGATCTATCGTTCATCTCGACGGACGGCTTCCTGGACTTCACCTGGCAGGTGCTTCGGGATGACCACGGCAGTGACCACTTCCCTGTTTGCCTCACATTAAATCGGCACGACCAAACCATTCGGGTACCGGAGAAGTGGATAACGGCCAGAGCTAATTGGCCACTTTTCCGGAACAACACTTCCACACGTTGTACGACGGCCCACTTTCCATCCTCCGACGAATGCATTGTGTGCTTTGAGGCGACAGTTGTCGCGGCAGCAAGCACCAGCATTCCACGATCTTCTGCGTACCCCCGAGCCCGACGTGTACACTGGTGGAACTCAGAGTGCGCGGTGGCTACTTCAGCCAAGAAGAGGGCTACCCGACGATTTTATCGTACGCGAACCCCTGCCAGAGCCGCTGCTCGCCGTGCGATGAAGACAGCGCGCCGAGCTTCCTGGCGTACCTTTGTATCAGGTATCACCTCCTCCACACCATCGGCTACCATCTGGAAGGTGTGGAGTGTCGAGAGACGACATGCTCCTTCCCGACTCCCGAAAGTGGAATAATCTTCCCGCGCCCGTCGTGAACTCTACCAGCGTTAAGGTGTTTAAGAACCGTTTAGATAAGCATTTTAAAAATATTAACGTTGTTTAATATAATAAAACAATTAGTAACAGGAGCTCTGGGGATGGTGATCGGGAATGAGTCTGTTGACGATTAATGCCAGCTTGAGACATGCCAGTGTGTGATATGCCAGCAAAAAAAAAAAAAAAAGTAACACGAACTTAGATGTAGCTCGTAGCGTAAACTAATTAAGCCCACTTTTTGTTATTTTTTTTTCTTTCCTTATTTGTATGTCTGTACCTCTCTTCATTGCATGTCTGTAGTTTGCATGATATGATAGTGTTTGAGTTAAGAATGTGTTGCATGGTTTGTAATGCGTTCTTATTTTACTTCTTTTCATCTTTCACCCCTTTCCTTTTGCTTACCTTAATCAAATTACAAAATTTGAAACCTCTACGTCAAGTTTTAGGGGTCCCGAGAAAATTGCACTTTTCCTTTTAATGCTGAAAAAATTAGTTTTTCCTCATTTTCATAAGTTCTGCTTTATTTTTTGTTGGAAATTCTTTACGATTCTTGAAAACTGTTTTGAGCAGGTATTGTTTGTCCTCTTCTTTAGTTGTCACTGCTTGATTAAATTTTTCAATCAATGCAACACCCCGCTCAGCTGTGTCATTTGTCACTCTAAGGGCACGAACTCTAGCACAGCCTCTTTGGTACTCAGGATCTATTCCCCATGTTGATGCAGAATTTTCAGTGAAGAGAGAATTGAGATGTAGAGCATCAGAGATAGATTTAGTCCTTGAAGTAACAAAATCAGAAATCCTTTTTTCTTTAAAAGAAGCAAGGGTTACCTTTGCTTCTAAACGTTTCAGTCCCTTATTTCTTGGAGGCATTTTGATATTATTTCGCATTTGCTCCTTTTCTTCAAGGGATATGCTTTTGTCAAAGAAGCTTAATCCAACAAGTGTTTCTGAGAGGTACCACAGATGTCGTTTAATGGCATTTTGGGCTTGCTTGATAACACTTGATATCAAAGAATTTTCCTCCATTATTGCAAGATCTTGCAAAAATTTAAGATCAACATTTGGGGCTTCCTCTGGTTGAGAAGCTTTTGCCCAAGATTTTGCGTATACCAATGCAACAAATAAACAAATTTCTGTTATTGCATCAAGTTCTTTTTGTCATCATCTTAAATTGATTTTGGAGAAGAAAAAGCTTAAATGCATAAATTCCTTTTGCCATCCATCTTGCATGATGGTACCCTCCAGGTCTCTTCAAGGGAGTATTAGAAATGCTTTCTTCTCCAAAAAACAAGAGAACAAGTTGAAAAAATTCTTTATAATCATCTCTTGGCTGTTTAGAGTTGAGTGCCTCCTTCATGATTAAGACTGTTTGATTTTTTAAATCTTGAACTCTTTCAATTATTCTGCAGCTTTGGGAATCAACAGCAGTTGTGATTTGAGAATGATCCATAAAATCCCATTGAGTTTTGAATCTTTTGAAGATTGGAATATCAGGTTCAGAGGAATGGCCCATAGAAGTCCGGAAGACTTGAGATAGGACAATCTCATAAATATGGTGTCTGCAGGCTAAATATAAAAGCTCTTTTCCAAGTTCTTGTTCAATTTTAGTGCAAGCTCCAGCATGGATTCCGGTATTGGATGCTGTTGTGTCAAATGACAGCCCAATAATTCTCTGGGTCATATCATGTTCTTGCAGGAGAGAAATGCAAACACGAGCCATCTCCGTACCCGTGCCAACAGTGACTTTAGGAATTCCCAGCAATTTCTCTTCACCATTCCCACTGACTAACACTGCAATCCTTTCCGTTCTTCCTTCGCCTGCAAGAAAAAGTTAAAATATATAATTTATATATAATTTATATATATTTATTTTTAATATTTTATTTTATATATATTATATTATATATTTAATATTTTATTTTATATATATTATATTATATATTTAATATTTTATTTTATATTTAATATATTTATATATATTATAATTTATATATATTAATATTTTTTAAATTAAACTTGATTTATTTTAATTTGAACGAGTTATTTTAATTTGAAGGTAAAATGGTGTAGATTGTGAAAACTAGCTTCAGACAGTGAAATGTAACCTAATTAAATAGAAATTTAGCTATCAAAATGTTTAATTAAAACCAACCAGATAATAACACATTGTCTAGGTGTGAAAACCAGACCCACAACTAAGTTTTTCACCTGAGAGATAAAATATAAATATGCTAAATTAATCAGACAAAAAAACTAACCTGATATCTCTGGGAGCATTTTTCCATCCCAATGAAGAACTAAAGGCTCTCCAGGACAAAATGCTTGCTCTTGATATTCTGTTGCTATTTCTTTGCGTAACTTTTGACGAGTTCGAAACATAGTAGATTTTGACACTGTAATGTTTTCCAAATTATGGCCCAAAGACTGAGCAACAACAGCATAAGACATAGCTGCATCTCGATTGGAAAGATTCATTCTATCATAGGCTGCTACAACATTTTTGTCAATAGGCTTTGACTTTTTAGGAGCCAACATTTTCTTTTTAAATTGCTCTTCAGAGGGACCTTGAAAATTCATTTCAAGGTTGTCGTCATTAGTTGATGGTGGTGATGATGATGATGACGATGTGAAATCATCTCTATTGGCAGGCAAGAATGATCTTTTAGATCGCTTCTGCTCTTTGAGGGCTCTTTCACACTCGAATTCTTCACGATGAAGCCTTCTTTTCTCTCTTTTTGCAAGAATTTGGTCTACTGTACCCATGCTACTTTGTGTAGGATCTTCTTGCTGGCTTAAGTAGAAAAGCTTGTCTTCTTCATTTGACATCATCAAAAGGGCATTAGTGTGACCAATATCAAGAATTTCAGCCTTAATTTCATCTTTAAACATAGCTTCTTCAATACGGCATTTTTCCTCGGGCCTTTTTATGTTTTTCATCAATTTATCATAACAGCTTATTAAAGCGTCAATCTTTCGGATGGCACTGTCTCTACGCATTGTGGGAATCCTGGCTTTCTCCCAGTAGGTCATCACTTCATCTAAGCAAAGATTAATGGATCTTCTTCGTCTCAATTTTTCCTCCTTTTGATGGAAGAAATATTTTTGCAAAACTTGCAGTTTTGTAGGTAAGCGGCAACAAAGTATATCTTTATATAAATGGCCAATGAGCCAAACTTTAGTTTTAGAACGAGTAGCCATTTTTAGTTTAAAAAATTAAATTTCTGAAATAGTAAAATAAACCAGTTAAATTAGGATATAAAAAGGATAACTAAAAGGTTCAAGCCAATTAGGCAAAGCCTTTAATTTAGAGTTGACCAATTAAGGATAATATATTTTATCCAAAATTTTTGTTTTCCTTATTAATAATTTTCTCTGAAATAATGATCTAAGATTGTTTTTGTACTCTATTAACACCAAAAATTTCTTAATATCACCAAAAATTTGTTAAATAAGAAGAAATTTTTTCATAAGTTGCAACTCAAGAGTTGAGTTGATCATTGATGTTCTAAGCGCGCCTATTCATTGGAAAATTTTTATAAGTCATTAAATCTCGGGACCCCTAAATATTCTCATATTTTACCAAAATTTTGCTGACATGCCTATCTGGTCCAAAGGAACAAGGGCATTAATGTGGAACAAGGATTTCTTCAACTTTATAATTTACCCCCCATTTTGGTCCACACTAGTATATATATATATATATCAAAGCTATTGACTTCTCCTTAGGGAACCGGAGCTTACAGATGAAAAGAAGGATCAACACAACGGCAAACATTTTCATTTATTTGTACATCAGACGTTTCGACAAATCTTTTGTCATCATCAGTGAGTTAAGTCTTAAAACCTTAAAACAAAATTGAAAAGTGAAAGTTACATCAATACAATATTAACCATTAAAATTAAAACCTTAAAGCAAAATGAAAATTGCATCAATACAAAATTAAAATCATTTAAATTTCATCACTATAAAAACTAAAATTAAATTAAATTTCATCACTATAAAAACTAAAATTAAATTACCTCAATAGGTAAATACACAATGTTTACATCCACCTCCATACTTGGCAAAGTCTAAGAGGAACTGGTGGTCAGAGGATTAGAAAGGGTATATCTGTGAAACGGTTGGTTAGTCAAAAGAGTCGTAATTTGTAGGATGAGCTATTATTATTAAGGGAGGGTTTGTTTCTATAGATGTACAAAGATTCTAAAATTCGGAGTTCTGTAGGTTATTGGATCTAGTTAAAATTTCAAACTGAGTTTTGTGAAGGGGATGGTCGTTTTCATTACTGTGGTTTCTAATTGCGGATTGTGGAGGGCTACTGAGGGGACGGTTGGTACGGACTGACAAGCCCAAATGTTGAGAAAGGCGCACCTCCAGTTGGAGTTGAGTGCTGCCAATATACGCAGCCTTACAGCTGTCGCACGTGTATTTGTAAACAACATTGGGGCATACAGTTTTGGGGAATTCATCTTTGAACTTTAAAAAATTTGATAATTTAAGTGGGTTGACGAAGGCGAATCTAAAATTTATTTGGGGATAACTAGACTTGAGTAGTTTGGACAATTCACCTCGAATACGCAATGATAAATAACCATAAAAAGGTAATTTAATATATCTGGTTTCTTTTTGTACTGTAGTTATGGGGAGTTTAGTATCAAAAGTGTTATTTAAAAATTTCTTTAATTGGTTATCGAATAGATGAGAAGGGTAGTAATTGTTAATAAAGTACTGTTTTAAAAATTTAAATTCTTCGTTTAACGAAAAGTAATCCGAACAAATACGGTAACTTCTTGTTAATAATGTTACTATAGCACTAATCTTATATTTATAAAACATACAACTTAAATAATTGGTTCCCAAGCCAGTAAAAGTTTGTTTCCGAAATAGTGAAGTATGGAACTTATTATGGGCCCGTTTAACTAAAACATCCAGGAAAGGTAAACTATTATTTGTTTCGTTTTCACACGTGTACTTAATATTACTATGTTGTTTATTAAGATAATCAAGAAAAAGTTTTACGTGTGAAGGATGGTTAAATATTAAGAAAGTGTCATCCACGTATCTTCTGTAATATATGGGTTTAAAACTACTAGGACAATTTTTCAACCAAATTTCTTCGTAATGGCAAAGAAATGCATTTGCTAGTGTTGGGCTTAACGGGGAACCCATAGCTACCCCATCAATTTGGCTGTAAAGGTTGCTATTAAATAAGAAAAGATTATCAAAACACACTATTTCGAGAAGGTTTTTAAATTGAGTCTGAGTGAGGCCATTAATAAGAGTATTATCAGTAGTGAACAACTTATTTAGTATGATATTTAATGTTTCTTTTAACGGGACATTAGTAAACAATGATGAGACATCAAAACTGGCCATAGTAAGAGAATCGGCATGATTGAAACTGAACAAGGCTATCTGTGATGAGAGTTTCTTGTCGAAGTGCAAAAGTTATAATATTGTGCCTAATTTCCTTAGATTTAAACTTTATAATAAACGCCTCCATAACTCCAAACTATATAAATCATGGCTACATAAATTATTAAATTTGGAGCTTCAATCGAAAACTAAAACAGTGAGTTTTCTCAAGCTGAAATATAAAAATTCTCTGTTTGGTCTAAAATCTAGGGTGTCTTATATTGATTATCATTGTTTAGTTACTAAATTTCAAACTTGCTGTGATAAAATGTCAACAGACATAAAAGGATACATGCTGCCAAATTGGAAAAATTGGGAATCACTCAGTCGTTTTTTAATAATCCAGATAATTTTATTTTAATTTCTCTAATAAGTTTTAAGTATTAGAGAGAAAGAAATATTGTCGTTAGGCTTAAATTTTGATCTACCTCATTATAAACTAAATTTTTATAAATTTTTCTCTGGCTTTGAAAATCTTCTCATGAATATTAAGAATTGTGAGATCCGACCAAATTTCTCGTTTCATAACTTGGTAAAACAAGTGGAGAGCATCTCTTTTAAGAATTTTTAATTTTAAACCCCATAAGGTGTTTTCTCCCCTCTTTAATAAGCAAGATTTTAAAATTCTTAATAATTTGAAAAAGGATAACTCTGTCATCATTACAAAACCGGATAAGGGTAAAGGAGTAGTGCTGATTGATTCAACAGTTTACATAAATAGAATGGAGACAATTTTGTCGGATACGTCTAAATTTAAAAGGGTAAAAGAGAATGTTCTGTCTAAATTACTAAAACTCGAAGATAAACTTAATAGGTGTTTGCGTAAATTAAAAAATAGTAATATTATTGCTGACAATACATACAATTTTTTATTTGCTTCTGGTTCTAATCCAGGAATTCTATATGGTTTACCTAAAGTCCACAAGCCAAATTTCCCACTAAGACCTATTCTTTCGGCATGTGGTACATTCAATTATAACTTAGCCAAATTCTTCGTTCCCTTGCTTTCAAAACTCACCTTTAATGATTATTCTATTAACAACTCGTTTGATTTTGCTAAAGAGATAAAAGAGATCAATCATGCCGATTCTCTTACTATGGCCAGTTTTGATGTCTCGTCATTGTTTACTAATGTCCCGTTAAAAGAAACATTAAATATCATACTAAATAAGTTATTCACTACTGATAATACTCTTATTAATGGCCTCACTCAGACTCAATTTAAAAACCTTCTCGAAATAGTGTGTTTTGATAATCTTTTCTTATTTAATAGCAACCTTTACAGCCAAATTGATGGGGTAGCTATGGGTTCCCCGTTAAGCCCAACACTAGCAAATGCATTTCTTTGCCATTACGAAGAAATTTGGTTGAAAATTGTCCTAGTAGTTTTAAACCCATATATTACAGAAGATACGTGGATGACACTTTCTTAATATTTAACCATCCTTCACACGTAAAACTTTTTCTTGATTATCTTAATAAACAACATAGTAATTAAGTACACGTGTGAAAACGAAACAAATAATAGTTTACCTTTCCTGGATGTTTTAGTTAAACGGGCCCATAATAAGTTCCATACTTCACTATTTCGGAAACAAACTTTTACTGGCTTGGGAACCAATTATTTAAGTTGTATGTTTTATAAATATAAGATTAGTGCTATAGTAACATTATTAACAAGAAGTTACCGTATTTGTTCGGATTACTTTTCGTTAAACGAAGAATTTAAATTTTTAAAACAGTACTTTATTAACAATTACTACCCTTCTCATCTATTCGATAACCAATTAAAGAAATTTTTAAATAACACTTTTGATACTAAACTCCCCATAACTACAGTACAAAAAGAAACCAGATATATTAAATTACCTTTTTATGGTTATTTATCATTGCGTATTCGAGGTGAATTGTCCAAACTACTCAAGTCTAGTTATCCCCAAATAAATTTTAGATTCGCCTTCGTCAACCCACTTAAATTATCAAATTTTTTAAAGTTCAAAGATGAATTCCCCAAAACTGTATGCCCCAATGTTGTTTACAAATACACGTGCGACAGCTGTAAGGCTGCGTATATTGGCAGCACTCAACTCCAACTGGAGGTGCGCCTTTCTCAACATTTGGGCTTGTCAGTCCGTACCAACCGTCCCCTCAGTAGCCCTCCACAATCCGCAATTAGAAACCATAGTAATGAAAACGACCATCCCCTTCACAAAACTCAGTTTGAAATTTTAACTAGATCCAATAACCTACAGAACTCCGAATTTTAGAATCTTTGTACATCTATAGAAACAAACCCTCCCTTAATAATAATAGCTCATCCTACAAATTACACTCTTTTACTAACCAACCGTTTTTCACAGACATATACCTTTCTAATCCTCTGACCATCCAGTGTCCTCTTAGACTTTGCCAAGTATGGAGGTGGATGTAAACATTGTGTATTTACCTATTGAGGTAATTTAATTTTAGTTTTTATAGTGATGAAATTTAATTTAATTTTAGTTTTTATAGTGATAAATTTAAATGATTTTAATTTTGTATTGATGCAATTTTCATTTTGCTTTAAGGTTTTAATTTTAATGGTTTAATATTGTATTGATGTAACTTTCACTTTTCAATTTTGTTTTAAGGTTTTAAGACTTAACTCACTGATGATGACAAAAGATTTGTCGAAACGTCTGATGTACAAATAAATGAAAATGTTTGCCGTTGTGTTGATCCTTCTTTTCATATATATATATATATTATATATATATATATATATATATATATATATATATATATGCCAAAACTTGCTGGACAAGTTGCGACGAACGAGATTGCGCGTTATCATCATGAAACATCGTCTCCAGACTCCCACTTCTGCGGCCGTTTCCCCCGAACTGCTTCCTGTAGACGTCTCAAAACTTCACTATAAAATTCCTTGTTGATTGTTTGTCCCTGTGGAGCATAGTCATGGTGCACATCATCTTCACAGTAAAAATAAAACCATTAACTCTCCTACATTGTAAGAAATCGCCGCGAAACAAAACATGTTTAATTTTATCGGTTCACCACAGTGGACTGACGCTACACAATGAAGTGCAACCTTATCAGTCAACTTATCTCGACATGCAGAGACATGTTTAGCAATCACAACTCTAAGCGTGACCTTGTTCTATAAATAAACACCCTGTCCGGATACTTTTTAAACAGACCTCGTATTGCCATGTACAAGAAAAAGAAAACCGACTTCGATTACCTTTTCGATTAACAGTCAAAAACCACAATAATATAAAGTACGCAAATATACTGAGCGGCGACTAAAGATCCAACTTGAAATGGGAAGAGAGTAGATGAGGGCGGAACCGTTGAAGGGTTGGGTTGGAGAAGTGAACGTCAAACGTCGAAGCGATAAAAGAGGTAAAGCGGCGAACGTCGAGGCGTTAAATGAACAGAGCCGAAGCTCGAAGCGAGAACTGAACGACCGGACGCCGAAGTGTGAAACGGTCATTGTTGCTGCTGTGAAAATACTCGAGACTAAATAAAGTGTGGGCTGAAGGCGGCTCCTTTTATCCTCATGGCCATGTCCCAACACTCGTGAAGCTGGCCAACAGAAGACTTCTCAAAATGTTCATATAATAAAAATTTTTTGGTGAACCAGTTTAATGACCATCCCGACTGACTGGATTTTGCCTTTTCTTCTCGGCCGCTTTCTTTCTGTCGCAGGCAAGAAAAGGACTTCGTAATCCCTTTCCTTATTAGGTGCTTTTTTTATTTGCTGGCGTAGGCGAGGAAGGAATTTCGGAAGCCCGAATACACCTTCCAGCGAGCAAGGTATGAGAGAATTCTCACCAACTTGAATGTAAGAAATTAATCACTGCATGTGTCGCTTTCTGATGTTGCTGTTTGTTGGCATTCGCAAGGCGTCACAACGAGGGCCGGTGAGAGCTGCCACGGGATTGGTATATGGGCCCCCCCTGTTTACTCAGTATTTTATTATGAATGTTTTTTGTGTACATAACAAGCAAACTGATTATATGTCCAAGTCACTATTGAAAACATACAGTATGATAATCTCTATAAAATGTATGTTCATTAATTATATTTCCTCTGTTATTTAATCACTTGCTTTATTAATATTTTTAGATTTTATCCCCCCCTTTCCGGGCCCCGGGGATATAACCCGGCTTCCCCGCCCTCTCGGCGGCCCTGGTCACAACACTGAAATTTTTCTGACGGAGGCTTAACTTCGCTGATCGACGGGAAGCGGTGTTATGACATTAGCCACCACGTAACCCTTGAAGATGGCTGGGATATGGTAGCTCGCTGGTGGGGGCTCCGCTCCGCTCGCCTCGACTTGAACCCAGTGGCGGCGCTAGGCCCGGGCGAGACCGGGCTCAGAAAAGCTCTGTCCAAGCTTTGCCTGAGCTCAGAAAATTTTGAATGTTAAAATTTGTTGACAGATTTAATAGAAATTGAAGCTAACCCATGAGACTACATCGAAAACTATTTATTTCTGTGTGAACTTAAAACGAAAGTGTTTTAAATAACTTTTTATAGTTATCGCATATGAACAATTTTCAATGCGAAGTGGTTTATTGGTTTAGTTTTTGTTTTGTTTTGTTTCAGGCCATCTAAACTATGTACTTTCATTCAAATTGGTAAATAAATACATGTACGGTAAACAACCATAGTTTTGTCTGCAGCTATTTCTATCATCATGGATATTAGGAAATTTATCACGCAATCTAATAGTGATAGCCAACTGGGACCACCTTCAAAGGTTGCCAGAAAAGATAACATTCCACGAAGTGCTGAGTTTGAAGATAATTATCAGAGGATTTTACAAATTGAATATGGCGGATCTCAAAGCCAAATATCGCAGTGTCAAACGTCTTATCGAACGAAAATCCAGAACAATTGCCTTCTTTAAACTCTACGAATTAGCACAGATTTCGATTACCTTACCTATCAGTTCAGATATAATAAAAACATATTTGCGCGATACTATGAGCAACGTCAGACTCGACAACCTCAACACCCTAGCACTCAATCGATCAAGGGCTGAAAATCTAAATACTGTATGGACGAAGTGATCGAAAACTTTGCAGCCGTGCATAAAAATCGGAAAGTAATTGTTAATTCGAACATTACTTGACATTTTTCTGTATTTTTGAAATTTTGGCAACTTTTTATCAATGACGGTTCTTATTTTACTATTAAAAGCCTATGTAACATTATGCAAATACTACTACTATGTAGTCTGCAGTCCACTATATTATCTGCAAGACACAGATAACGCCAAATCCACAAGTTAGGGATCTTGGAGTAATAATGTCGTCGGATGCAGAGTTCAGAGAGCACTATAACATCAAAATTACAACGGCTAGAAAAATAATGGGAAACATCTGGAGGAGCTTCCGCAGCAGAAAAGCAAATACCATGCTCAAATTATGGAAGAGTCTAGTCCTACCAATAATTGAGTATTGCTCAGTGCTCACAAGCCCATACAGAAAACGAAATATTGCGAACATTAAAGCTATAACAAAGGACTTTTACGTCTAAGACAGAGGAAACGAAAGGTGAAGACTACTGGAATCGACTACAATCACTGGAACTCTACTCTCTCAAAAGGCGAGAGCGGTACACAATAATATACATATGGAAAATACTTGAGGGCTCTGTCCCTAACTTTAGAAATGAAATAGAAACAAATTGGAATGAGAGAAGAGGCAGATTCTGTACGGCCCAGGTGCGGTGGGACAAGGGGCCATGAAAACGAGGATGGAAAATACCCTCAGAATACGAGGCCCAAAGCTTTTCAATGTCCTACCAAAAGAAGTGAGGAATCTCCAGCACACCGACCTGAATAACTAAGAACCAGCTGGACAGATTCCTGTGCAGTTCCTGACCAGCCATGCGTGGCTGGCTACGAGGGCAGGAGATCAAACAGTAATTCTCTCCTCCACCAAATCCCGCAAATGAGGCGGGATGCTGCTGATGGGTCGACCGTAGGTCGATCCTGAACCGTCGTTCGAACTCGCCTAAAGTAAGTTATGTTCCTTTTGATCACTGGAAGGTATGCCCGATCAAAATTTCCTTTGCTCAAACTCTGTCCGGGCTGATAGAAAACCCTGGCGCCGCCACTGCTTGAGTCTGCAAACAACTGCACCCAAATATCGTCTGTAACAATTTAATTCTCTTTTACAAATAACTGTTCAGGGGCGTCAATCCAGGGTCACCGTTCTATAGTACCCATAGCTGGTATAACTCCCACCTGGGCGGGAGGACTCCCGATCTTGCACCAATTTTGGTAAATACTCCCGATCTCCCAACTGACAGGCGAAATCCCCCGTCTCCCAGACACCCATTTCCAGAACATTATATTACGTTTTTAAATATATTTAAAATATAATATTTTAGCTCAACTACGCAATAAAGTGACTGATAATTATCTCAAAATTATGATCAGTATGTTGTTACACTTCCTTTTGAGTGTTCACTTTACTCCAAACATTGTAATACTCATCAATTATTTTTCCCTGCAGTGTTAATGCAATATAGATAATTTTGTCATGTGAAACCTCATTTTAGTACTGAATGGATTTGTTCGAAAATCAACTATCGTTGCAAAATTTTTAATTTATTTGTAGTGGTTCTGGTGGTGAATGACCACAAGTATCTTCTGCCCAGCTATACCTCTAAAAGGAGATCTCCCTCTTAGAAATAAAATCTTTGTGGCTGCTCTGAGTACCCTGTACAAAAACAAGGAAACTGATTTGAGTTGGATCTTTTATTAATAGTAAAAATAACAAAGTACAATAATACAAAGAGTATGTAAATATACTGAACAGCAATTAAAGATCCAGCTTGAAATGGGAAGCGAGATGAGGGCGGAAGCGTCGAAGCGTTAAATGGAGAAGAGCACGTAGAACATCGAAGCGATGAAGCGTTGGGAAAAGCGACGAAAGTCAAGTACTGTACAGTATTAAGAAGAACAGCGAATGTCGAAGGGTTGAATGAAGAGAGCCGAAGGTCGAAGCGATGATCAAGCGAACAGACGTGGAGGCGAGAAGCGGAGCCCTTGTATCTGCAATGAAAGTCAGTGTGAGACTGGACGAAGTGTGGGCAGAAGAGGCTTCTTTGAAACGTGTTATGCAACTTTCTCCGGGTAAACGAGAGACGGGTATACTTTGGTGTTTTTTCTCACAGACAAAAAAGTTACAGTAAAAACAAACCAAAATAGTATAACTCAAATTCATAAAGCACGAAGTAGCGAATATACAAATAAAACATGCGTGAACAAGATTTGGTCGAATATGTGCTAATTTGTGTTTAGGCCCTACGAGAGGATTTTTTTCCTGCGTGCTCTTATTATAGCATATATTATTATAAGAACTACTTAACGACTAGCATAAAATTTTAACAAGCTTAAATAAATCTGGCTTTCCGATTCGGATCAAATCCAAACATTTCACGGACAGATCGGTCCCATAGATCATTAATTAAGGAAGCGGCAACCAAAGACTATATCCAGGAAAAAACTCGTTCAAGCTGTAAACGAAGAGTTGGCAGCAATACTTCAAGAACAAATAGCAAAGTTCATTAATGGAATGCTAGAATGTGTGTCAACTATACATAATACAAAGAAAAACACGATTACAATACATTGATTCAATAACTTTGTTGTTATTCATTGACTTTTACGGTCAAAACAATGAAAAAAAGGAAACCAAATGTGTCTACTTACTTCTGTCAACCCTATGCAAGTCTTAGTTGGCCTACTTATCAGAACGAATAATTGCAAATGATACAATTCCCAAAATTAAAATTGAGACGTTTTATTTTATATAAATGATCACGTGATGGAACTACTATACCTAAGTTTTGTAGAAAAAAGTCTCAAACGAGTATCACCCTTTTGGTGGCCCAAGAGAAAAATTACCCAAGAAAGTAGAATCAACAGTTTTACAACACTACATAATCCCTCCTCCTGTGAAGATATCCAGGTGACCAACCAGTCACAGGAGCATCAGAAACAGAACTTCAAATGGTAGGGTTCTGTGAAACTTTTGTAGTAGTCCATGTTAGACCCTCACAAGGTGTAGAAAGTGGTTTGATGTATTCCACAACCCATGATCCACTTCACTGCAAACAAGAGCACCCTCCAAATCCAAACATAGGGCCTATTGGGGGAAGGGGAAGGAGGTATTTGCGGGTAATCCATAATCTTTAAACTCGCCACATCCTAAATCAGAGAATCTGGGGCACTTCATGACTACTAAATTCCAAATTGTCATATATCAGTCCCTAATTCAGGTAAGAGGATTAAAAAAGCATCTGAAAGACAATTTCCCAAAGAATAAATCATTGTAAGCACACAAAACACCCAGTCAATGAATAAGAAGCAAGATAATTTTTTTCCAATTTGGAGGACCTTCCCCCCTTGATATAAAGGAAAAATAATTTTTTCTTTGAATGAAATTGAGCTTCAACTCTCTCCCCACCCATGGAAAGTGAGAAAAAACTGTTTCAGCATATAAGAGTAGTGATTTTATATTTGAATATTGCTAATTTCACTGAAAAATCCACAATTTGGCCCAGAATCAACACGCATTCAAATATTTAGTCATTTATTCAGTTAGCTACAATAAAAATATATACCTACCCAAGAAGCAGCTCTATATGTAAATATAGGCCACTGAAGAATATATATTTATGAAATTTTCATTATATACCCAGAGACGTCAACCTTGAAGTATGAAAATCTGAGATTTCTCATTCTCCCCCAATTTTATCATTATTTTTTTTTTTTTTATTATAATTATTAGACTTAAAATCCGTGAGTTGACATGTCTGTATACCTACCTACATATATACAGGGTGTCTCATAAGTCCGGCACCATAGGAAAAATAAAAAAAAGGCAAAACAAAAGCTTTTATTTACAGAACATGCTCAATATGTCCACCATTGTTTTCAAAACACAAATTCAGACGTGATACCCAGTCAGCAAACACATGGTGAATGATGTCAGGAGTAATGGTGTTACATGCCCCAATAATGCGCTGCCACAAATGTTCAACACTCCTAATTTTCTCTGCGTATACCAGCGCTTTCAAGTGGCCCCAGAGATAAAAATCTAGTGGCGTGAGATCCGGGCTTCTAGCTGGCCATTCCACAGGCCCTCGACGTCCTATCCAATGATCAGGGAATTGTTGGTACAGGTATTCCCTTACTTGGGTGCTGTAATGTGCAGGAGTGCCATCTTGCTGGAACCATGTTGGGAAATTTCCTTCTTCTTTCAAGACACTGGGAAATGCTTCTTCCTTGAGCATATTAGGGAGGTAGGTGCCTCCAGTGACATGTTCATCGAAAAAGAGGGGGCCTATGATGCGATCCTTCCAAATGCCACACCATACCATCACCCGAGATGCACCTTGTTCCTTTGAAGAGGTATACCAGTGAGGGTTGTTTTGAGACCAATAGCAGGTGTTCTGTCGATTTACCTCACCATTTCCATAAAAAACAGCCTCATCACTGAACAGAATGGTGGATGGAAAATTGGTATCCCGAGCATATTGTTCCGTAGCCCATTCACAAAATTTCATCCACCAGTCGGGATCATCTTCGCTTAATTTCTGTAGGACCTGAAGTTTATATGGATGCCATTTGTGAGCCTGGAGAATGCGATGGATGCTACTTTTTGACACTCCTGTCTTGGCAGACAATCACCGAAGAGACTTATTGGGACTTCTGTTAAAATGAGCCAGGATAGTAGTCGCTGTATCATCGTCAGTGGACCTCCTTGAAGGTCCACTGCGTGGTTTATCTTCTATGGATCCTGTTTCCTTAAATTTTGCAACAAGTCTGCTAACACAACTCTGTGTTTTTGGCTCATGGTCTGGGTGCAGTCTGTTAAATTCAGCAGCGGCCTCTCTTTGACTCCGATTTCCTATGAGTAGAATTATCTGGATTCATTCTTCCTTGCTCACAAACATTATGGCCTGTAGAAATAGAAAAATATGAATTTCTCCTATGATGCCGGACTTATGGGACACCCTATATAAAAAACAAGAATAGGGAATTAAATCACACTAGTTACTGCTTCATTAGTGACTGTCTTGAGCATACAACTTCAGCAATTTACACTTTCTAGCAGCATTGGAGGAAGGATGTAAAACAATAATTCCCTAATGTACAAAAAGTGCATTATTTTTCTCATGCCTGCAATGGCCAATACAAGAACAGATTTAATTTCAGCAATTTGTGCTATCATGAATAGGAGTTTGGTTTGAAGGCCAAGTGGAATTTCTTTGCTACCAATCATGGTAAAAATGCTTGTGACAGTATTTGAGAACTGTCAAAAGGGGTGTACCAAAGGATAGTTTGCAATAAACTGATGCTGGTCACATTTTGATACCAAGAACTTTATGATTTCTGCATCAAGCACTTTGATGTAATCAATTTTTTTTTTGTTTCAAAAGAGCAAGCTGCAGCTAATAAAGTACATCTGGCTAGTGGGTTGGATGAAACTTCAGCAGTGAAGGGTACAATGATGATACCACAGAATTGTATAAAGGTCAAAAAATCGGATACAGACTTATCAGACTTCAGATACTATTTAGGGGAATTCTAGTTTATTCAAAATTAGTAGAACTGAACAGGATATGAGCAATCTGCCAGTCAACAATGACAGAGCATCAATACTGGCCAGTATGTTGCCTGCAAGTTATAGTGATGTGAGGCAAGAATATTCTAGAGAAAATATTCTCATTCTCCGAGAATATTCTGAGAATATTCTCCAAAATATTATTTGCTGAGAATATGAGAATTTTCTTAGTTTTAAAACATTTTTAGATTGTTTTGCGGCTTTTTAGCTGTTCACTCAGCAAAAAGGAACAAATTAACCATAGAAAGAGTGGGCAAGTTAACTTACATTTCTCACAATCTAAAACTTTTAACACATGGGGATAGCCCAGAAAAGTCTCATGTTCCAGAGAAGTATACAGAAGAATGTAAAGATCAAGAAAAAGAAGAACAGCAGAAGAAAGAGGAGGAGGAGGAGGAGGAGGAAGAAATAGACAAAGAAGCCAATGAGGCAATGATTGATGAGTCAGAATCAGAAATAATTTTGTCAGAATCAGAGTAAATACCAGGGTAACCAATAATTAAATTCTATATAGTTTTGAAAAAAATCGAATAAATAAAAAGAAAGATTTTTTTTTCATAAAAAAGCTATTATACTGAAAAACAAATTGAACACTTAATTACAAGGGATATTTTTTATTTGTTTCTAAACTGTTTTGTATGATATATTTTATTAATTTCCATATAATTTTGAAAAAAAATAAAAAATAATTTTTTTCATAAAAATTTTTTTTTATTTATTAGCTATTATACTGAAATTGAATACTTCGTTACAAGGGATATTTTTTCTTTCTAAACTGTTCTCTCTGCTATATTTTATTAATTTCTATATATAATTTTGAAAAAAAAAATCATGATTTTTTCATGAAAAAGATGATACTGAAAAACTGAAATTGAACACATAATTATAAGGGGTATTTTTTTATTTCCAAAGTGTATTGTGATATATATTTTATTAATTTCTATATAATTTTGAAAAAAAATCAAATAAAAAAAAAATGATTTTTTTATGAAAGAGCTATTATACTGAAAAACTGAAATTGAACACTTAATTATTACAAGGAATATTCTTATTTGTTTCTGAAGTGTTTTGTCTGATATATTTTATTAATTTCTATGTAATTTTGAAAAAAAAAAAAAAAAAAAATATATATATATATTTTTTCAGAAAAAAATCAATTGATTGATTTAATCATTGCCATCCCTGGTAAATACTGTACTTTGAATTGAAATACAGTTTTTATACAATGATTCAATAAATTTTTTGCATTAGTTAATTTATTTATTTATTCACTCATCCTATCATTCACTTCTGACTTAGAATTTCTCCATTTTGACAGGAACTGAAGTTAAGTTGTATTGGAATAGTTGAAAATTCTCAAAAATTCTCAGTTCTGAGAATATTCAAGAATATTCTCCTAAAGATTATTCCCAAGAATTTTACAACGTTATGCAAGTATGATGATAAAATTTAGCTTGGGATAATTTTAGATACTTCAGAGTTTGGTGATTATCAAATTAGCTTCTTGACCTCTTCAAGAAATCCAAATTATTATTATTTTACACAAAGATATTTGCTGGATAAGAAAGGAGGACATCAGTTATATCATGTCAAGTTCAAATATCCAGCCAGGCATTAAAATTATTTATTCTTTCCATTCAAAGGAAATCAAAGTAGTGGAACCCTAGGGTGAACTTAGAATAATGCGTGGGTTTCTCAATTTGTGTACAGGAATACCTCAAAATTTATCATTAATTCATTCTGGAACACGACGACGAAATTCAAGGTAGATTATGGGCAGTCAAAAGTTGACCGAAAAAATTAAGAAAGTTGACCTTACAAATTGAAAAAATTGACTTATAAAGTTGCCTTTACTTTCAATAATAAAAACGATACTTTAATTACTTATTCTTGCTCTTCTACATCAGTTGACCGATTGTGGTAAATTATGAAGTATTTGCCGACATTTTCTGGCAAAAAATTGCGATCCTTACTTAATAATTTATTAAGCATGGAGAAAGATCTCTCTACAGTGGCAGTTGTTGGTTGACATTGCAAAAGCTGACCATAAACTGTTGGTGAGATTTCAGGTCTACTGAGGTTATTATTTCACAAATACCATTTGTCTTGAGTCTTGTTTCAATGTATTGTTTGACTGAACACATATCTTCGCCAAGGTTGATAGAAGAAATGGTTTCATATGCCTCTCTAATGGTGCAATCAGATGCTTCCATCCTAGTCACTAAGCTAGCAATCAAACTATAATTCATTTTGATTGACATTAGTTGCTTTGGCAGTTTTTCATTAGCAACACTCTCTTTAGCCTTCTGAACAATGATTCCTTCATCTTCAAAATTTTCCACAATTGTCTTCACATTTGGAAAATTGTCTGCATAATAAAAAGCAGCGTTCAGCCAGCTTGCCCAACGTGTTACAATCGGTTCTGTAGTAGTTCCTATTTCAGCAAACAATTCCTTCCTTCCTTTTGTTTTTAAGAGTAGAAGCCTTGACACATGCAATTAACGTGTCAACATCACTATAAAATGCTCTTATTTGCATCGCACAATTATGTAACAGATGCGCAAGACACGTTACATGGAAAAGTCTTGGAAAAAGTTGCTTGAGTGTCGCTCCAGCTGACACCATGTAACGAGCTGCATCAGACAGAAGTAAACAGAAATTTTCTCTTGGTATCTCGAATTCTTTTACAGTATCGTCAATCTTGTGTATGACAGTTCGTGCATTAACATTTCCAAGAAGAACATCGCACCTGATTAAATATGTTTTCTTGGGAACATCAACAGGTCCAGCAAGTATGTTCAAATATTTTGAGCCCCTTACTTCACTTTCATCAACAATTAGGAAAACTAATTTACCCTCTAGCAAATGTTTTATTCTACTTAACTCGCTTTCTGCCTGTTTCATTGCTATTGATCTGCAAGTTGACACGCAAGGCACTGCTACACCTAATTCAGAGAACAATTGTTTCACATGAGGGTTGCTCAACTTATGAAGAGGTATGTTGGCTGACAGAAATGTAGTCAAGGTTTTTCCGAAAAATCTGAAGACTTGTACTTTAAAAGGGTTTGCGTCTTTTCATTTCCCACATTTTGGTCTATACCACGCTGGTACTTTTGGGTAGAGCGATGTTTATCCACAAAAAAGGATTTGTCATGCTTGACCACAACACAACAAATCTGACAGTATAGCTCATTTTTTCCTGAACAAATTAATTCATTAGGATATTTTGCAATTATAGCGCGCACTTTAGCAATAGAACTAACTGCAACTTTTGGCATTTTAAATATCTGAAATCAAAAGAAATCGAAATCAGTGAAATCACAAATCAGAAAAAATCACAAATCAAAAATGGTAACCAGTAACCATAATACATACAACACAACCACATCCAAAACCAGAACGGACATAACTGAATAAGACAAATACGAGCAGCGAAGTTGCCAGTTAACCAAAAAGATGCCAATTTTTAGTTATTTTAATTATTTATTCCAAAAAATTGACTTTATTTACCTCATTGCTATTTTTTGACCTAACAGGTAAAAGTTGACTTTTGGTTGACCTATTAACTTTGGTAATATACCCCCTACAGGTGTTTTTATTGCATTTTCAGTCGTTTCAGCGAAAAGTGCCCCATAGGAAACAATTTGACTTTATTGACTTTTGACCGCCCTAATTATAACATGTTTCATTGAGAAAACATTTTACTGTATTATATTATTAAACAGATTAAATAATCAAATTCTACTCATTTTTCAGCAAGATATAATAATATATTGTGTTGGTAAACAGTTGAATTCCATCAATTTTGATTTTTTTTTTTTCACATTTTTAAAAAAAATGACATCTGCAAATATGGATGATGGGATTGCAAAACTATAGGTAGTAAAAGATTGATGATGAATCTGCGAAATGACGAATTTTGAGGTATTCCTGTACATATTATATAAATATGATACAAGGGGTCCTCATTATCCGAGTACCTGCATTTACATGGCCAAACCTTAAGAGGTTTCTGCAGATAATGTATGTGGAATGTGGAAGCGCAACAGAAAACTGTTTAAATTTCCCTCAGACTCACTGGCTTGCTGGCTTCCCCCTACCTCCAACACTCCCACCACCATCAACCCTGACACCACACACTCTCAGTCTCTCACTAACTGTTGTCAGTGCTGAACCTGTCCACAGTTTTCTGGTGCTTTGGTTCTGATTTTGTTGATTTTTTGTGTTATTGTTGCAGCCATGACTTCAAAGTGTACTGCAAGTGGTAAAGCAGCTACCAGCCCTAAAAGAAAGCTTACCAGCTATGGGTTAGATGTAAAATTAGATGTCATTAAGCGCAAGAAAAATAGTGAATGAGTGATAGACATTGCACGTGCTATTAGCATCCCCAAAACTACCATTCATACCATACTTAAGAATGCAGCAGATTTAGAAGCAAAAGCTACAACAATGATAAGGCACTCAGATCAAAATAACAGATGTTTAACCATAATTTTGAGTGTCATTTATCGTGTTAAGGTCCCAAATTAAACATTATTCTCATTATTTCTTATGGGGTTTAGGTCCTTGCTTTAAGTGGATTCACTTAAAGTGGTGATTTCTTGGTCCCCATTATCCTCAGATAATGAGGACCTGCTGTACATCTGTCTGTAAATACGAAACAGCTGTTGAGTCAATGTTCATTTAAATGTTCATGTTAAATGATGTCTTTTTGTAAGTTTTATTAGACTGTACTTGTACTTGTGAATAAAGTTCTTCATTGGATAAGAGTAGATCTTTTCAAAGAAAATGCAAACAGTTTCACATCATCAATGACATCATTGACTGCAATGTGGCCCTCATGGAAAAATTCAACCAGCTTCACACCACAGACAAGGTCCAAGGACAGTACCTTCTTTTGGTCGTCAAGGAGCACAAAAAGAAATTGCCTGGTGCGGAAAAAAAAAAAAAAAAACATGAAAGCTGTAGGAGTGTGTGTTCTTTGATTCTGTAATATGGGAACATACTAATAGCTTCAAGCAATTTATTTTTTCAAGATTCTATAGTAAGTTTCCACATTTTTGTTTTCTCCCCCCCTTTTTCATTAAATGTTTCAGAGAAAATTGCATCACATATGCAGCTCTTTGTGTTTTGGTAGCTCACTGTATATATCAGTGGTTCCCAACCTTTTCACCACAAAGGACCCCTTTTATTTTTATTTTTTCCCACGGACCCCATGTTTTTGAAAGATTCTGTCTACCAAACAAACTGTTTTTATTAACTAATAGTGTCGTTTTCTCATTTTTCACTATCAAATAAAGGACATAAGTGAGTATGCAATTAAAATACAGTGTATTAAAAAAAGTATTAATAATTCCAGCCAAGAGCAAGGGAACTTGAAATTTTAGCCTGAGCGCCCTTATCGTGGGTAAATGTACAATTTCCATTGGAGCCTCTCGAAATATTGAAAGCTCACGGACCCCCAGGGGTCCGGGGACCACAGGTTGGGAACCACTGGTATATATGATGCACTGTACAACATGCATCACATTGAGAGAAACTTCAAGGGTTGGTAGGAACCTTGTAACATGCTTTGATTCCTTTCAAATTTTGTTTACTTTAGGGCTGGACATCTTGCTGGCAGTTTTAGGTCCTTTTGGAGACATTCTTGAATGGTACAAATAGAGACATGTACAAGGAGTTCAGGATTGTCACACTTTAATTTTCATGCAGATATCATAGGATTAGCTAAGATCACTCATTTCATGATTTCATCTGTTGATAGGTAAAGAATGAATCCTGATCTCCTTGGATACGTCTCTATTCGTACCATTTAAGAATGTCCCCAAAAGGACCTAAAACTGCCAGCAAGATGTCCAGCCCAAAAACTGTTGTTAACAGCATGTATGAAGAAAAAACAGATTAAATTTTGTAAGTAGTATGAAAATTGGACACCAGAACAATGGAAAGAATGTTTAGTGATGAATCTACCTTTGAAACATTTTCATCTAGGCCTGGAATTGTTACAAGAGCAGCAGGAAGTAACAGGATGGACCCCAAATACACTGTAAAAACTGTAAAGCACCCTCCCAGTGTTATGGTTTGGGAGTGTTTTTCTGCTTATGGTCATGGAGATTTGTATTTTTGGCCACATAACACAACAATGAGTGCAAATGTGTACATAAATGTACTGGACAACCATTTACTGACATTCATGAACATTCACTCTATTGCATGGTTTCAACATGATGGGGCCCCGTGTCACAGGGATAAAAAAGTCTCTCTGTGGCCTAAAAACAAAAAAGTGAAAGTGCTAGACTGGCCTGGTAATAGCCCAGACCCGAATCCCATAGAGAATATGTGGACAATCGTCAAAAACACGCTTCAAGATAAGAGATATCAATTCACTCCCAAAATTGGAAGAAGCCCAGAAATAACTCCAGAATACTGTGAAAAACTTGCTCTGTCAATGCCTGACTACATAAAAGAAAAGGGGTGAAAGGAGAAATGACAAAATACTAGGTAGGTAGGTCTGCATGAATTAATGGTGATAAAACTTTAAAAAACATATTTTAGGGATGGGTGGCAGATACTTATATATAGTATATGAAAAGAAGGACCAACACAACAGCAAACATTTTCATTATTTTTGTACTTCAGATGTTTTGACAAATCTTTTGTCATCATCAGTGAATTATAAACTTAAAACCTTAAAACAAAATAATAAAAGTTACATTAATACAAAAGGAATTAAAATCATTAAAATTATCTCAACTGGTAAATACACAATAATTAGGTACATCAACCTCCATATTCAGCAGATACTGAGAGAAAACTGTATGAATGTCAGTTACATTGGAAGGTATAATATATCTATGAAAGTAGGTTGGTTGGTTAGTTAGAAGAGCTGTAATTTGTAAGATGACCTATTGTTGTTAATGGAGGGTTTGTTTCTATAGATGTACAAAGATTCTAAAATTTGGAGTTCTGTAAGGTTATTGGTTCTTGTTAAAATTTCAAACTGAGTTTTGTAAAGGCAATGGTTGTTATCATTACTATGGTTTCCAATTGCGGATTGTGGTGGGTTACTGAGGGAACAGTTGGTACGGACTGATAAGCCCAAATGTTGAGAAAAGTGTACCTCCAGTTGGAGTTGAGTACTGCCAATATACACAGCCTTACAGCTGTCGCACATGTATTTATAAGCAACATTAAGGCATACAGGTTTGGAGAATTTGTCTTTAAACTTTAAAAAATTTGATAATTTAAGTGGGTTGATGAGGGTGAATCTAAAATCTACTTGGGGATAACTAGACTTAAGAAGTTTGGATACTTCATTTCAAATATGTAATGATAAATAACCATAAAAAGGTAATTCAATATATCTGGTTTCTTTTTGTACTGCAGGTATGGGGAGTTTAGTATTAAAAGTGTCATTTAAAAATTTCTTTAATTGGTTGTCAAAAAGATTAGAAGGGTAGTAATTATTATTAAAATACTGTCTTAAAAATTGAAATTCTTCATTTAATGAAAAGTAATCTGAACAAATTTGGTAACTTCTTGTTAATAATGTTAGTATAGCACTAATCTTATATTTATGAAACATACAACTTAAATAATGTTGTGTTGGACCTTCTTTTCATCTATAAGCTCCATTTCCTTAAGAAGTCAATAGCTCATATATATAAGAGGGGCAAAAGCTTGACCTTCATGAAGTGAGGAATCATCACACACAACATTTGAAAGGTGTATATAATTTAGTTAAGGGGTTTGTGCTTAGGGAAATGCAATTTAGTGAGGAATAGGAGGACAAAGAACTGGTAGCTACCTGGTAAATGTTGAGGTTTTATTAGCAAACATTATAGAAAATTAGTCTCCATCATCAGTGCTAAAAATGTTGACATGAACATTTTACTTCATATCATATGAGAAAATGTTTAATGATAATGAAACAAAAAGGTATACAAAAATATATGCTAAAATGGTAAAAGTGAACAAATAATTAGTACAATACATGACTGACTGCAATAAAATAAAAAGTATACAAAAGTATAAAAGATGAGAGGGTAGTTAAGATACACAAAATGATAAAAATGGGGTCATGAAAGTGTAAGGATAATTAAGGAATTTGTAATGACCTAATTATTAGGCAACTTATTGAGCTAACTTACTAAGTTGTTCAAGTTGAAGGTTATGACTAAAGGATGCAAGAGAACTGTCAATTAACTCTAACAAATGTTGGGTGGTGAAATCTTCATTTTGATAGGATTTCTTCAGGAATTTGACTGAATAGCAATAGGTTTCCAATCATGAGGTAAGAAGGTTTATTTCACTATGCTTAAGTTGAAGGCAGAACTGTAGTCATTGAGGGAGGGGTTTTTACTGAGAATATGTAGGGATTCCAAGATATGGAAGTCAGTTGGTTGGTGTGCAGTCAATAATTTTGAAACTGGTAGGGTGTAAGGTGTGGTTGTGAAAGCGGCAATGATCTCTTATAGATGATTTTGGTGGTTTATTTAGAGGTTGAGAGGTTCTGGTTGAAATATTGTGATGCTCATCCACTGTTGTTTGGTAGTGGTGAAAAGTGCTACAAAAAAATGTGCAAAAATTTGCAATAAATATTGTTGTAGTAGTTTCTAATAGTACCAGTGACTGAGGGGGAGGGGGGAATAATAAATATTGTTGAGAAGTTTCTAGATAAATGTTTGGGAAAAGAATTGATGACATTGGAAGTTTTGAATAAATTTATTTTACTGTGGAAGTGTGGAAGAATAAATAGGAGAAACAGAAGTGATAGGCACAGTTGATAAGGACTTTGATACTGTTAATTTTATAGAGTGAGGGAATGTGGCTCAAATAATTTGTGCCTAGGCCTGTATATGTTGGTTTTGGACACAGGAAGGTGTTAAGTTTATTATTGTCTTTTATTATTGTAATATCTAAAAAAGGTACAGTATGATTGGTTTCAGCAAAGAAGCTGAAACCAATGTTTTAGTGTTGGAAATTAAAGTAGTTAAAGAAAAGGGGAGCACCATTAGTATTTAACTTTCTTAGCACTGATGAAAACTAATTTTCTGAAAAGTTTGCTAATAAAACTTCAACATGTTCCAGTTCCTCATCCACCCATTTCTCCTATTTTTATATTTATATATTTATATATTATATATATATATATATATATATATATATATATATATATATATACAGGGTGATTCAAAAGTCAGGTTACATAGGGAAATACTGTATTATGTAATGATATAGGGGAATAGTCACATCACATGTTCGATATGGCCACCGTTAATGGCAATGCACTTGTGCAGCCAGCTAGGAATATCACATCAATGCGCTCCTCCTTCAATAACATCTCATAACTCATTTACCTGCAAAGAAACAGAAAAGCTCTATGTAACCTGACTTTTGAATCACCCTGTACATATATATATATAACCAGCTTCCATAGGACCTCGGAAATGTTACAGGGGTCAACGTTGAAGTCTTCAAGAGAAGACTAGATGCCTGGCTCAGGATGGTACTAGATAAGCCAGGTGTACCTGGTTATGTGCGGTGGAGAGTGCAAGAGAGCAACTCACTCCTCCACCAAGCCAGGATTAGAGGCAGGGCCACTAGCTTGACCTTCGTGTGAAGAAAGACGAACGCACGGAACCTTAAACAGGTCTATATATAGTCAGTCCTCCAATATCGTGAGTTCAAACTTTGCAAACCCCACTTTTATGCTAGTTATAATATGTATACCAATTCAAATAATGCTACCTATCTAGTTCACTCTATCACAAGTTCATGGCTCGAGTCACGACCAAGTCACAATATATTTAACCCTTTAAGGATGATTCCTGCAGCATACGCAGTCACACTCACCAAAAGTATACTGTATGTTTTTTATTGTTATTCAAAACTAAATATTTTACTAACTATTCATTGAAATGATACAGATTTTGGGTTCCTTTCCCAACAACTAAATGACACCAACATAAACACATAGAAACATTTATAGAAACAAGGCATTGTAGTACAATTTATATTATTTTTGGTAGCACTTTAAAGTATCTTTAAAGTATCCATCATGAAAGGGTTAAAAAGGTATTTTTATATACTGTACAAGCCCATTTTTAATTTTTTCAGTAGCTACATGATTTTCTTCAGTTATAATTTGCTCTGGAAAGCTACTAAAACAATTTTAGTGAATACCTTTTATATTGTAAGCATTTAAAATTTATTACTAATGGGTAAATTCCATGACAGATCATGGAAAAAAAAAATAAAAAAATTACCCCCCCCCCCCCCCCTCCAATTTTCCTATAATTTGTTGTATAGCATTGCCTATACCAAAAAACTAAAAATTTAAGATTGATTGGACTTACAGTTCAAAAGTTATGGCCTTTCCGATTTTGGGGAGTTCTCAGGGACCTACAAATTACAAATTACCATATCTTAGCCCTTAATTGAGATGGAAGAATGATTCAAATTGCATTTGAAAGGTAATTTGTCAAATATTAAATAAGTATAGATATGCATACCAGCTTAGTTGGGGAGTAAAAAAGTTGACAATTTGTATTATTAAAAGGGGGTTTTATCCCCACCTCAATATAACTACACTGAAAAAAATTATATTTTCATTTTCATAATGATTTGTCACCTGCATTTAATTTAATTTTTTTCCTGAAAAGTAGGCCTATGCTGCCTTGTATGTAACTACCAGTACTTATTTAATTGTAAATTTGTTTCAAGAATGAAACAATTGAATTATTAGCAACTGCATTTTATTTTTGTTCTAAAATATATACAGAGTACAGCACACAAGTTCAACAAATTCATTAAACATAATATAACATAATAATTAACAAATTTCTCAACTGAAGCCTGCAAACTGTGACTAAGTACTAAAGGGTGGGGCACGGGAACCAAGTGTTTTTGGAATAATCAGGAAAATGATATTTATTTTTGTAAAGAAAATATATTGGTAGAACAACATTCGTAAGAACATAGCATTTCATGTCATAATAATCATGTACCGAAAATTATATCTGGCATATGATGTCCTTGGCCGTCGACGCATTGTTGAAGGCGTTTACGAAAATTGGCCTCCACTCTTCCCAGCAGGTCTCTGTTGATTTGGATGATTTGTTGACGGATCGCTTCCTTCAATGCATCTAATGTACGGGGCTTGTCCTCGTAGACACGTGACTTGAGGTACCCCCATAGAAAGAAGTCACATGTGGACAAGTCAGGGGACCGAGGGGGCCATGCAATGTCACCAAATCTCGAAATGAGATGGTTGGGAAACAGGGGGCGAAGAACAGCCATTGACGCTCTGGCGGTGTGTGGCGTGGCCCCATCTTGCTGAAACCACAAATGTCAACGAGCAATACGCCTTCTTCGTAACTCAGGGATGAAAAAGGTGTTCACCATCTCAATGTAACGCCCAGATGTTATGGTAACGGTAACCCCATTTTGTTCGAAGAAATAGGGAACGATGACGCCAAACTTTCCCACCGCGCACCAAACTGTAACCTTAGGGCTATGCAGCGGTTTTTCAGCAGCCCAATACCGACAGTTTTGATTGTTGACAGCCCCATTAAGGTGGAAATGGGCTTCATCACTCATTACCACCATGTTTTCATTCTGCTCATAAAGTGCAAGCATTTCCTGTGCAAAATTCAGTCGTTGGGGGCAATCGTTTACATTCAATTCCTGCACCATCGCTAACTTGTATGGGTGAAAATGTAATTCTTCATGCAAAATCCGTCTAACAGTACGATTGCTGATTCCGAGTGCAGCTGAATGTCTCCGAGCAGAGCGGCCTGGGCTTTGCAACATCGCTTGTCTGACCCTTTCAACGTTCTCTGGAGTACGCACAGTGCGTTGCGGCCCCTTCGGTTTTGTTTTCATTATTGAGCCTCCTGTTCGAAGATTGTTAACCCAACGTAAGATTGTGTCACGAGTGGGAACAGAGTCATTTCGATGAATGTTGAATCTGCGGCGAAACGCACGCTGAACTGCTGTCACTGACTCGCCACTCCTAACAAAATGATCATACGCGAACATGCGGTGTTCTAACGTCCACTGCTCCATGATGGCACCTGAAAGATAAAGGTGAGTGTTAGTTAAAGTTAAATGCTATGAACCCAGGAATGGAATGCTACCTACCGCACGCCCCTCCCGTTCCTAATGGCCGATTACTAGCTATTCAAAAAACACTTGATTCCCGTGCCCCACCCTGTAGAAAGAATATATACACACTTAAACTTGTATGACAGTAACTTAGAAGTACAAGCATCAACTGGATGAGTATAATATACCATACTAAAAATGTTTATGGCTCCACTAATTTGATTTCTTTTGGATGGAAAGAGTAGGCAATTTTAATACCATGCAGGATATTTGGATTGGACATAGGTTGAATCATTTTGCTTTGTCTTACCCAGCAAATATCTTCCTTCTCTGGAAAATGGTATTTATTAGGGCCTCCTGAAGATGTTAAAAAACTAATCTGGTAATCAGCAAAATCTTCTGAACTGTCTTTGATTACTCCAAGCCAGATTTGACTATCGTATTTATAAGCAACATATTGGCCAATATGATACTCAGTATCTTTGTTTACTAGCAGACTGCTCTCACCCTGTTCAACTTGACTCATTCTAAACAAAGTAGGATTTTCTGAATCAGGTGTTTGATAAGCCTGTATCTGGTTCCTTGACTTAGATACAATTCTTCTGTGGAAGCCTCTTGTGCCCTTGATTGATAAAGCTTCATTAAACCTATTAGACAGATGTAATTTATTTGATTCAACCTCCTGCTTAGTAACAAAGAAAAAAGTTAGCGAGTTGAAGTGCTTAGTACTAAAATCATATAAAGCTCTTGGTGTCAAAATGTGACCAGCATCAGTTCATTGTAGACTAGCCTTTGCGGCACCTCCTTTTACCATTCCTGCAATACCATCACACACATTTTTACCATGACTTGTAGCAAAGAAATTCCACTCAACTTTGACACTGAAATCCTGTTCATGATAGCAGAGAGTGATGAAATTGAATCTATCGCATCCATCAGAAAAGTAAATAATTTCTTGTGCATTGGGGAATCTAGCTTTTATATCTTTTATCAAATATTGCTGAAAAGTGTGAACTGCTGAAGTTGAGTGCTCAAGACAGTCATTAACAATGCAATAACTAGTGTGGCTTAATTCCCCATCCTTCTTATGATAGACTACAAATGGGTGGAGTGTTGCCTGATCATTTGTGCAGTGAAAACTCTAAGAGGCATCCTGAGTAATAAATGAATAGTTTTCAGCAAAATCCCCTAGTACAAGTACATCATTCCTTTGAAGATTCTGTTTTATATTCTTCATGTGTTGACACTGACATTTTGCAATGTAGTGATGATGAGTGAAATGGCTTCTGAATTTCAATAAATTCCTCTACTGTAGCTGTATTGCTTTGAAAAAGTGACCAGTCTGTAGTAGTCTATTGAACATCATGTACTGTATCTCTATCTATCAATATTGACAAGGTATCCAAAAAGTTTGTTACACCAATACTACCAGGACATTTTAGGCATCTATGTAACATACAGTTAGGATTATTGATATATATCTCACTTTTTTCCATAAGGTTATGGTATGCAAGGCTTTTCTGGCCAATTACCAACACCATGAGTTTAGGATTTTGGTGATAGGTACAAACACAAACCGAGTGTGTTCCTTTCCCCCGCCAGCAATAACACACCATTTAGGTTCCTTCAAATTACCTAGTAAGAGACGTTTTTGTTTGTACTCCTTTTCACCATCTTTATTTCTTATACTGACACACTCAGATTTCCCTGCACATATCCGACTTCATCATCTTCATAGAAAGCCTTTACTCTGGATATTGTTTCTTTAGTCAATTTTTTTCCTTTACTGTACTTGGGAACTTCTGGAAGAATACCAAATTGAGTTCTCAAATGTCTGGCTTTGTTAACAGTGTACCTAGAGTGGCACTGAAAAACTATTTGGTTATAGTAATTGTAAAAGGAGACATTATAAGTATCTGAAGTCTTTAATGATAAGATGTCGAGTTGAATTCTTCTTTGAGATCATTCATCAGCATCTCATACCTGTTTAAATAAAGAAAAATACATAATCTAAATCATTGCAATTTTTTACTTATTTAACTTTCCTTTTAGAGAATGACACATTGGAAATAGGAGTTTTTTTTAAGCTATGTATGGAAAATTGTTTCTTTCAAATGACCTCCATTTTCACCTTCACAAATTCGTGCTATTTCAACAGCGTTCTTCATAACATTTCGCAGGATATCTGGTCCTAGTCCCCTTATTTCTGCCCGGATATTATTCTTTAGCTCCTGGATAGTATGTGGTTTGTTAACATAGACCTTATCCTTCAAATAGCCCCAAAGGAAATAGTCGGGAGCTGTTAGATCTGGTGATTGTGGTGACCATTCAAATGCAGAATTTCTGGATATCAAACGTTCACCAAAGAGTTCTCTTAAAAGGCCCATAGTTAGCCTGGCGGTGTGGGCAGTGGCCCCATCTTGTTGGAACCACATATCTGGTTTGTCTGCAACAGCTGGTCGTAAGTAATTTTCAATCATGGCCCGATATCTGTCGCCAGTTATGGTCGCGGTGACTCTGGGCTCACTTTCAAAGAAGTACGGGCCACTGACCTTTTCAGATGTAACACCGCACCATACTGTACACTTAACTGGATGTAATTGACGTTGGTGAAGTGTTTCAGGGTTCTCAGTACCCCATATCCTGCAGTTTTGCTTGTTTACAAAGCCATTAAGTTGAAAATGAGCTTCATCACTCATCAGATTGTGAGTAAAGTCATTCCGTCTGGCCATTTCTTGGAAGCGGACTGCATAGGCAAGGTGTTTTGGACGATCTGTTGGCTTTAGTTCTTGCACTAGTTGGACTTTGTATGCAAACAGGTGTAATTCATTTTTTAAAATCCTTTGAAGAGACCTGCGAGATATTCCAAGCTGAGCAGAACGCCTTCGGGTTGATGTTTCGGGATTCTCCTCTACACTCCTCTGCACACATACACAATTAGCACCATGTCGGGCTGTACGTGGTCTCCTGGCTCGTGGAAGATCGCTAACTGAGCCCTGCATCTGAAAACGCGCGACCAAGCGACGGACCATCCTCTCCGAAGGCGGTGTCCGCACTTTGAAATAACGGGAATAGGCTCTTTGGGTTAACTTTATCGATTGATGATGCTCGAAGTAAAGCTCTATGATTTTGGTTCGCTGCTGAGTTGTGTATTTTTCCATGATTAATTTGCAAGGGGTCCTTTATATATCTGGAGAAAAGAAAAAAGAAATATTAATAAACAAAAAAATTATGAATTTTTAAAAACCAGTCGTGACTTTTGCGCCACCCTTTATTATAAACTGAGTAAAATTTAAAAATTTTAAAGATCATTCTTATAGTATATTAATAAGTAAGTACTGTTAATTTAATTGCCTTATATCATATTTAGCTGCATTTGTGGTTTGACTTGGTCTCTTACAGGTAAGAGTGATTATTAAAGTAATGTAATTTACATACAGTTTCTTACATACCTTGCAATATCTTTCTCAATTTTTTAAGATTTTATTTATTGGATGGTCCAGCATCATTTTCAACTGTCACAGACATTGAGTCTTCCAATTTCCTTTTTAGAGATGTTGAAGCTCTTTGGAATTTTTTAGATGCAATCTTTGATTCACTGAGACTGCTCAGGCCATTTGAAAATTTATGGTATTTTAAGTCTACCATTAGGTACATAATGAAAATTATAAAACTATAGAAGTAGAATATATATATAGTACCTTTGGTTACCTTTGGTTAGCTTCCGCCAGAATTGTTTATTCTGACGAAGGTCAAGCTTTTCACTCCACCTTAGACCTACAGTTTAACGTGGAATCCGAACCACGCCCCATCAGCAGCCCATCATCTTAACCACTAGGCCACCTAGGGTACCCATTTATCTACCAACCACTTTCTTTATTGTGTGGAAGGATGAACAGCTGGGTTTTGCTGCGCGCCGGCTGCCGTTGGGTCTCGAACCCGGGGCCGATGGATTCGTAGTCAGCGACGCTAACCACTACACCACCGAGGCGCATTAATATATATATATATACACACAGTAGACTTGCAACTTATGCAGGGGTTACATTCCTGGGACCCCGCCTAAGGCCAAAAACTGTGTAAAGTCAGAAACCAAAAAAAAATCCCTTAAATCACTATATATATATATTATATATATATATATATATATATATATATATACAGGGTGAGTCAAAAGTAGAGCCCGATTTCTGTCAGTTGATTGTTTGTTTGCCATTTGTATTACAGTGTACAAGAAGGTAGAAATAAATGAATGACATGTTTATCTAACCATTTATTCGGGGGAAAATTATTACGGAACTGTACCAAGCTGTTTTACTTGCAATTTTCGAAGTGCCCTCCCTCGTGATCGATGCACAATTGCAGCCGAGCAGGCACAGAGTGGCACACACACCTGCAGAGTTCGATATCAATTTCCTCAAACTTTGCAGTGATTTGAGCCTTCAATTCCTGAATGGTACGAGGCTTTTCACGATAAACAAGGTCTTTCATGAGCCCCCAAAGAAAGAAATCTGGAGGTGTAAGGTCTGGGGAGCGTGCCGGCCACTCGATTGGACCACGGCAGCCGATCCACTTTCCGGGAAAGTTTTCATCAAGCCACTGACAAACATGACGTCCATAATGAGGTGGAGCTCCATCTTGCTGGAAATAACAGTCCTGATCTTGTACCCTGGGCCAAAAGAAGGTTTGCAGCATATCCAGGTAAATTTCTGCAGTGACAGATCCCTCAAAGAAAAAGGGTCCAATTATCCCTAATGGAGATATGGCTGCCCAAACTGTCACGCCAGGTAAATTTACCTCCTTCTCAACTGTCACTCTTGGGTTCTCCGCAGCCCAGTAGACACAATTGTGTCTGTTAATTGTGCCATTAAGCTTAAAACATGCCTCATCTGACCACCAGATGTTGTCTAGCATTGTGTTCTCTTCGTCAAGTTTAGCTAAGAACTTCGCAAAATTGAAGATGGCGCTCGTCATCTCCATCATGAAGGGCATGCAGTAAGCATGGAATGTAAGGAAGGTTTCCATTTTTTCTGGTGAAGGATACAGATAACACTTGATTGGCTCACTTCCAACTCTGCAGATAAACGGCGAGTTGACTTTTGCGGACTTTGTTCCAGTCTCCTGATGGCTTCTTCAGCCTTAGCTACATTCGTTGCCATTTTTGGATGACCGGACTTCTTTGCAGTGGCTACCGACCCTGTTGCTTCAAATTTCTCGACAATCAATCGTATGTTTCTTCCCTGGGGTGGGTTAATATCGAATTCCTGTTCCAAATGGCATGCTGCCATTGTTGGTTGTTCATTACATTTGTAGTAATGTTTCACGGCCGCAATGCATTGATTCATTGAAAGGTAATTCATGGTTCAATTTGGTGCAAATTCAGTAACTTTCCAAACTCTCAGCAATAACCTGCAAAACAAAAACAAAAATAAATAAACTAAGAAAATTAATAATCTGCAAGACAATTATTAACAACATGACTTCCCAGAAAGAATCTGACAGCCGAAAAAACAGAAATCATGCACTACTTCTGACTCACCCTGTATATTGTAACTCTGTTATAAGTATAACATACCTATAACACAAAAGTGATGCAATTGGCAATGTTGAATTCCTTCCAGCATGCCATAACACTCTTGTTAGTGCCATCCTCCATGGCATTGTGAATGCGGACAAAGGTGAGAAAATTAGGAAAATAAAAATTTGGGAAAAAATATACCTCCTACCTCACTTCACATGTACAATTTTAATGAGTTAATTTTAACAAGTACAATTACCGGTAATTTTACATGTACAATTAATTTTAACATGTACAATTTTAACGAGTCGGCAACCGACGCACCCTCTATCTTAAGTGATGAAATGAGTACCAAAACAGGCCAGGCAACACACACTGCTCAAAACTGCGATCATCATAACGTTCCAGTCAACTGCCACCCCAATGGCATCCAATCAGGAGAGATTGTCATATACTGCCAGTTACAAACTGATGGTTATACAATATGCAAAAAAACATGGGAATAGAGCTGCTACAAGATATTTTGGGCTGCCACCAACTGAAAGTATGATTTGAGAATGGCAGAAGCAAGAGGGGAAGCTGAAGACCTTAGGACGAACAAAGCGTAATTTTCGAATGGGAGTTGTTAAGTGGCCACAGTTAGAACAGTTGAAAATCTGGATAACTGACAAGAGAAACTCAGGCATAGCAACAGACAATGGAATCAGTGATTTTATGGGATCATCATCATGGTGCCAAAGATTTATGAAGAGGCAAGGGCTAAGAATGCGAGTGAAAAGAATTGCACACAGAATGCCAGATGAGTATGAATAGAAAATCATAGTTTCACAGGTTTATTATCCAGGCAAGGCAAGAAACAAATATTGAACTGGGACAAATACCAAACATGGACAAAGTTCCCCTTACTTTTGATGTCCCATCAAACAAAACTATGGATTTAAAAGGAGTGAAAACAGTAACTATCAATACAACTGGCCATGAGAAATCACATTACACTGCTGTTTTAGCATGTACTGCTGATGGCACAAAATTACCACCGATGTTAATTTTTAAGAGAAAAACACTTCCAAAAGAAAAAATACCAAATGGTATCCATGGATGTTCATGTCCACCCAAAAGGCTGGATGGACGAGGATGGCATGAAAGTTTGGATAGAAAGAGTGTGGGCAAAACGTCCTGGTGGGATGCCAAAGAAACCATCCCTGTTAGTGTTGGATCAGTTCAGAGCCCACATAACTGATACAATTAAGAGGTTTATAAATTATAAGACAAAGATAGCGGTAATTCCTGGTGGCCTTACTTCACAATTGCAACCTTTGGATGTATCAATAAACAAACCATTCAAAAACTTCATGCGTGAGGAATGGAATAAATGGATGGCTGCCTCAACTCACGAATTGACACCTACAGGATGGATTAAGCGGCCCACTATTTCACAGGTGTGTCAGTGGGTCAAGACATCATGGGATGCAGTTAGAAAAGAGATAATAATAAAATCTTTTAAGAAATGTGGCATAAGTAATGCCCTGGATGGTACTGAGGATGACTTATTATACGAAGACAGTGAGAGTTCCAACACGGAGAGCAGTAGTGAAGTAGTAGTTTCGGGTTTTGAAGACAGTGCTGAGGATCATGAGGATAGCAGCAGTGATGATGAATAAACCATATGGCAGTTTGTTTCCATTTATTATTTTTATATTTAGGTTCAATAACAAAAATTTCCTTTTAATTTGCATTTATAATGTTAAGAGTAAATACTGAATAACAGGAATATTTTTTTTCTCTAAAGGTAATTGTTCAGTGTATAGTGCAAAAAAATGTGCTACAAGACAATATACAGCCAAAATATAATAATACAACCATCCCTCCCCTACCAAAAATGTGTACCATCACCATATAACACAGGGTGATTTTTGGAGTATTTTGGGGAAAAAAAGTGTGCATTATATGCCAGGAAATACAGTACATAATTTTATTTGGGTGACATCAAGCTGTTCAAGAGTCTTGTCTAGCTGCTCTCTTGAATATTCATGCACTTTAGATAAAGATTTTTGTGGTGAAGGTTCAGGTGTACAAGTATCACTTCCTGAACTTATTTTCTTGCTGAATAACTGTTGTGTTTCATCATTTTTATTGATTTTCTTCAAACAGTTTGTACGAACTTTTGATGAATGACTGAAGCCATGTACAGGATCATTATTTTCAATAACATGATTTGGGAGTGATCTCAAAGCACTCTCAATAACTTTCTTGTGTGTTTTGAATGGGTTATAGCAATGATAGGTATAGTCTTTACATTTAGTTGCCATTTTCTATTACTGTGAATTTCTGCAAAGAAAAATATTTCCTTAATATATGCCTCTATAAGCTAATTATTTCACGTATATACACAATAAACAAGAGAACAGGACACTTTGCTTCCTGAGCACACTTCCTTTGATTACTCAATAGTATTTAACACTAGTTGTGTTAGCTTTTGATTTAGGCTCTCTATTAATTAATGTAGGTATTTTAAAATAGCTTTTGAATAGACTATCTCTACTTATTTATACATTTTGTATCCTTTATATACTTACATAGACATATGTATAAAATACATTGCTGTATAGTTGAATAAGAAAAGGGTATAGACAATGCTATACAACAAATTATAGGAAAATTGGAAGGGGTGTTGTGTTAAGCATTGCATGATCTGTCCTGGAATTACCCTAATTCAAAGCATTTTTACATTCTTTTAATTTACAAAGACCTAAATATATATATTTTTTAGTCAATGTCTAAAATCAGGCAATTTGTAAATTGACTGAAATTTTAGGCAGTATGTCAAATTGTGATACACACAAAACCTAACCTTTCTCATAATGCTGGTATATGCATGCCCACTGGTATTTCCCAATATGTTGCCTAAAAATTCATTAGGTTAAAGTTAGGTTAGGTTTTGTGTACATCAGAATTTGACATATTGCCTGATTTTAGACATTGACTGTAGCATATACAGTATATAAAACGATATCCCCATACTATCATGTTTGTTCTGAACTTTTATTATTTATTAATGAAAACAACATAACTGTCAAAAATCTTATACAGTAAAGTTCCCTAACTTTGTCATAATTGGAGCTGACCAACCACTGTAAAGTGGCACACCAAATATAAGGAACATCTGGCCCCTCTGCCCCGAGATAGAAGAATAAAGATCTTTTAAAATTATTAGGGCACATTCAGTGATTTAAATAGTATTATAAATGACTGTAGTTAAGTAAAATATTATAAACATTACTATATTATTAGGCAATAAATGTTGTATATAGCACGCAATAAGTGAACAGTATTGGACAACATTATCTTGTGTTCTCAGTGATTTATGTGATTCATTCTAGTAATCTGATTGGTCAACAGCTGCGCCAAATTGTTGTGCCAAAAATAATGAGTGCCAGGTATGAGCAGCACTGAAGAGAGGGATCCTAACTATACAATTTAATCTTCAAGATTGACATTTTGTTCAGATGGAGTAGAAGTATGTTTTCATGGGACTAGGGGGGGTAAATGGTTCTCCAAATTACTAATTTCCTTCACACAGTTGTTTTCTGAGTATTTCTTAATGCTGAATTAGGTTATATATAATATTTATAATAATAATTTCTTTGTATAGTATTGGTATAATACCTTCAATAATGACCTTGCATTTGTTATATTGCTAATAATACTTTAAGATTAATACATACCTTAATTATTAATAATACTTATTCATGATTTACTCATTATTAATAATTGTGTTTTATTTTTAATAAGAGCCCAGTGAAGCCTGAAGCTTAAAGGCCAAATAAAATAAACAGTCCAGCTTCACAATTATTTATCTCTGTAAACTGCATGACCAGTGTATTTATTATATTATTAATTCAGTATTAAAAAAGTTTACTGATCATGTTACAGTATAGTAATTAAGCAATTTTATTGTCCCATGCATAAAAATTAAAATACAGTCTGTCATCCTGGGAAGGAGTGCAATCATGATCACTACTAACTGGCCCTATAAATTTTTCTATATTTATGCTGGAACAGATTCTGGAACTTTTGATCTTTTGCTCTACCTCATTAATATGCTGAAAGTGGTCCCTTACAGCTTACAACAACAGTAATATCACCCGAGTTTACCATCACATTTCTGCTTACAAACATATCATTTGTTAATTTAGTGAAATGGTTGTCACAGTTGGATACATGCATAGGTTTGGTAATATTGCAGCCAAGATAAATGAGTTCATTAAATTCAAGAAATGATGGGCAAGAATATTTTGTAAATTTCTATTCAAATCACCTACCATACCACCATGGTATTACATTTACTGTAACTGCTTATGTGGCTTCCTATTTGGAAAGAAAAGCTATTTATAAGCTACATTTCATGGTCTATATACGACAAAGTTCAAATATAAGACAGTACCAAACTTATTTTGATATCTGCTCTTAAACTTTCAACTTCTTTCACAATACATAAAACTTTTGAGTACCGTACAGTACAGCTTTTGATTTACAGAAACAGCACCTCCAACCTGGGCAGCACTTAGAATGTAATTAATCAGCATCATCATCATTAAGGTACAGATGTTTAGTTCCAGTGGCATACCATAGTTCTGAGAATGATTATACAGTAAAACCTCTCAATAACAACACTCCACTATAATGAAACCTCTCTTTACCAAAACACCTTGGGCATTTCAAAAACCTTTCTATCAAAAAAAAAAAAATTTTCAGCTAGATTTAATTGTCTCTGTAAAATCTTCAAAGCTTCTGAATGTAAATGGATTAAAATTCTCATGATGCATACTGAGAAATGGCTGATATGTAAGTCATCAACATTTGGTACATATTAATGCATTCATTTCTACATTTCAAAGCATCTGCTGAATTTACATTAACTGGGTATTTATAGGCTCCTTTTGGCACACTCAGATTGATCTTGGATAGGTATGAAAATATTTTCAATGTGGAATGATACTGTATTCTATTCATTTGAAGAAAAGAACTGGAAATTGTGTATGGACTTAGCCAAGAACAACTTACAGTATTTGGTTATGACAAAGGCAGGATAGCCCTGTGTATCTCTAATTAAAACAGCCTAATACCATGTTTGTTAATGATAATCTTAAAATTTTTGAAAGTTTAATGTTAGAACAAATGTCATTGATTTTAAAAAAATACCATGAAAATCTTTAATTAGTCCACAAAGTTCACAGAAAAAGTGCCATACTTTCAAAAAGCCAATCTTATTAAAGTTAAGTATAATATATGAACTCAACCATTTTTCAAATATTACCCACATTTTTTTAAAATGAAAAGTATGTACAATAAAATATATAACAGGTCACCCTCGCTTTATGCAGGGGTTGCATTCTAAAAAGTTTGCATAAAGAAAGCCATTTGTTACATGTATTTAATAGGGATGCATTCCAAGACCTCTACTGACACCCCCCAAAAAAAAACCTTTAACACTTTCATAACAAATCTAATGAAAAACCACCAAATAAAATAAAACAATCATCTGACATTATATATAAAAAAAAAAACCATTAAAAGAAATAACAGGTATTTACTCAAATACTCATTGCATGAAAGTTAACAGTAATGGCAAATCCACACACTACAAGATGAGAGTATGTAGCATAAGTCAGCACACAACAATGGACAATGTGACACTGAGTGAGGGAGATTGAGGAAGCATACAGGCTGCCTCACCACTCCACCCGTACCAACTGCATCAGCACTGCCACTGGAGAAAATTTAAAAAAAGCCAAGATTGCCTGGCAAAAAACTCCAAGATAGGCCAAAACCCCTGCCCCCAAGCTTTACAATAAAACACACAAATAACTACCAGTCTTAATATTGAGGCTAGAATATCATTTTAGCACAATTATCTCACCTGCAGTATTGGTCAGCAGTCTATTTGTGTGCTTAGTTTTAATGATGTTTATCTGAGAGAACATCCTCTCAACACACACAGAAAAATGTGGCAAGGCCAAAAGACCACAAATTTTGAAACCATCAAATTTAGCATGATTATTGCCATCTTTAGTCCCCAGCAACATCGCAAATGTGACAAGTGATTATGTTGGGTTTGATTCCAGATAATAGATGCTGCCAATATTTCAGTAAGGAATCATTTATCAGTATCTCAGTATAATAACCTTACATGATATGAATGACTCAAAAACCCAAGATTTGTAGATTTCTCATAAAAAATCTCCAAGAACCTAATTTCAGAGCAAAAAACCTAAGATCTAGTGAAAAAAGCCAGTGTGTCGCAACACTGAACTGCATAGTGGCATCCACATACGCCTACACTGGTTGCACAAGTTTCACACACCCGACCCAGCCAGTCCCATAAATGCAAATTTTCCTCACACAAAATGAGTGTATGGTAGAAGTAGGGTCATCGCAAAATACTGAAATTGCATTGAGAGAAGTTGCATAAAGCAAGGGCAACCTGTAATTATTATCATAATATAAGTTCACTTAAAATTCTGGCAATCATTTGGCTGCTGACTTTTTCAACTACAAACCTACTTCACAGAAGAAATGTGACCTCAGAATTTTTCTTGCAAAATTATGATCTTGTACAAAAATGATCTAGAAACAAAGACAGCCACAATTCTCCAACTTAACAGGATAAGCGAGGACTATTTTGCAGTCCTAACTTACATATTTAAGTAAATCCCTCTAATGCTATTAATGCCTCATCTTCCCAAACAACTATTTTGAACATAATGCAGCATAACTTTTGCTCTCTCCCTCTCAATTTCTTTGCACTGTTTGGTAAGTTATTTTAGGGAGAGTAGAACAACTCCACTGGTACCCTAATTAGACAATATTAATCTTACTACCTACATTATGCATGAAAACTACAATTACTAGCTACATGCATTAAATACACTAAATATAATTGTGGTTATCACTGTCATATATGGTACAGCTTTAGAATATAGTTGAAGTATTTTAACTAAATATAAATTATGGTCTTTAAAACTATGCACTGACATGAGCTATGCTTTACTGCACTTCCATTAACTCATGCTTGTAACTTAAAACTGAATAGACTAAGCCCTTATCTACAGATAATAAGACTTTTAGAATATGCAATGATCATCAAAATATTGTCCCACCTTAGAATTTTTTATACATATATGCCATTTTATTTAAATACTCATGAGAGAAAGTTCTGTTTGTTGTCAGACTTTGTTTGGCTTTGCTTTGCTGCTGCCACATCTACACTAAAATGAAATCTGACAACAGTTTCCTCATAAATATTTAAATAAAGTGGCACATATGCGTAAATAGTTCTAAGGTGAGACATTTTGATGGACACTGTAATTTAACAATATTTCCCAAATGTTTAAATGTTTGATTTCTATGTAGCACATATTAAAATATTAAACATTTTTTAACTAACTAACATGAAAAAATATTAAAACTTAATTTCATTTCAAGGCAAGTGATTCAACTTATAATAGCTATTCTGTACTGTACATGTTAAAGAATAAAAACAAAAGTAAAGGTGGCATCATACTCTATACTATTTCAGGTATTAGTAAAATCTTTCATATAAATTAGCTTATAGCAAAACAATGGTATTTTTCAAATATAATGACCTGCTGATGGCAGCCAAAACCCAGCTGTTCATCCTTCCACACAATAAAGAAAGTGGTTGGTAGATAAATGGGTACCCTGGGTGGCCTAGTGGTTAAGATGCTGAGCTGCTGGTGGGGGCATGGCTTGGATTCCACATTAAACTGTAGGTCTAAGGTGGAGTGAAAAGCTTGACCTTCATCAGAATGAACAATTCAGGTGGAAGCTAACCAAAAGGTATAATAATGACTACAACAATGATGAAAATAAGATGGTTCACTTTGACTTTGGGTCAGTGAACAAAATATCATAAGCCCTATAGCTACTGCAGAGAAGCCTTGAGTATTGGCTATTGATTATGGCTTATTGCCCTATTGGTTTAGATGGAAAACCAACACACCCATTATATATATATATATATATATATATATATTACACAGTAAGTCTTCAACTTGCACTGTTAATTCATTCCAAAGGTCATCATGTAAGTTGAAAACTGTGTAAGTCCAACACTGCTTAAATACAATATATTTTGTGACATGTACGTCACAAAATGTATTCAATACAGTACATATATAAAAACATAATACTGTATTAAGAAAACTAATATTTATTCAATAATTTGTTGCTCAGATTTTGCAGATGTTGTTGGCATTGGATCTTTTCTCTCCATTTTCTTTAAGTACTTGTCCTACTTGTCCAGTGATGTTTGTAATGTAGCTTTTTTCTTCTCACTCGCGTATCCATGTAAGTTGGGGACATACTGTGTGTGTGTGTGTGTGTGTGTGTATATATATATATATAAACACACACACACACCTTAACCATTAAGCACATGCTTTAGGCTATTGGGTGGAAATAGACCTTTTCTGAAAAGTAATAAAGCAAAATCCAAATAGGCAGTAAAAAATATTATTCACAATTTCTAGATTTTAAAAAAATATATATTACCACAAGTTTCAGCAATTTGTCATGTATTCAGATAGCTATTTTTTCAGAATTGAGTAAAATATATTGTGGAGGTCACTAGTGTAGTAGGCTACACTACTCTTCCTCCAATAATGCATCTTGGAGGATACATGCATTGATGCAAACACATAGCCCTAATTTTCTTTCTAACTACTGGAGCCTCTTATTTCAACTTTCCAATTTTTTTTTAAAATTGGTTTTGGGTTGTAACTGTAAATAATGCTGTGATAACTTGCCAGAGTAAGCTTTCTTATCCATTACTTATATTATTTTCATTAATGTGCATTCATTTGTATTTCACTTGGATTCATTTAATATAGTTAAAGTGGAGAGGCTGACCTAACAAACCCCCACCCCCCATCCCACTGTGTATTATCTTGTGTATGGTAAGTGTCAGAGAAGGACTGTTTCTGTGACTGCAACTGTGCTTTATGCTTGCTTATCAATTATCACCATTATTAAATATAACATGCTCATAGTCAGTTTTTTGTTACTAATTGGGGAAATGCCCCATGTTTGTCAAAAGTGCTTAAGGCAGCCCTGTGTATGTATATGTATATATATATATTTTTTTATTTTTTTGCCTTCTTTAATTTACTGCCAATTCATACCTAGTGTGGTACATATCTCAGAGAGGCAGTGGGTGGGTGTTGTCACTGAGTTGGGGATGGTAGACCAGGGGTGTGTGTAATGTTCAGTTTCTGGGTAGTAGGATGCGGGATGCACTTTCAGGATGGATTCAGGACCTGGACAATGAAAAAGGTTTATATAAACAAACATATGCCTGAAATTGCTTTGTTTCTGAGTTACAGCACATTATATGTTCCAGCAAGTATCCACCTTACCTTTAAAGGAAGTGCTCAAAATGACTGCCTTGTGTTTGAATACATGCCTAACACACCTCATCATAGACTGCCTGATGCATTCAAACATTCCAGGTATTGCTCAGATTTTCTGGCATCCTTGTTCTACACATTGATGAAGCATTTCAACATCGTCAATGGGTGTCGCATAAATGATGGATTTCAAATGACCCCACAGGTAAAAATAGAGTGGATTCAGGTTGGGGGAGTGAGCAGGCCACGCAATGGGTCCTCCACAGCCTATCCATTTATCAGGGAAATGGTCATCCAAATAGTCTCTGGCTACTCAACTAAAATGAGGTGGAGCACCATCATGCATAAACCACATAAAACATCAGACACAAAGAGGAACTTCATCTAGTAAATCGCCTAAATCATTCCTTAAAAAATTGGAATAGGATTCTCCTGTTAATCTTCCAGGCAAAACAAAAGGACCAATTAAGTTGTCAGCAATAAGTTGGTGCCTTGACTGGATGATGGCATGCAGATTCTCTTCAGCCCAGTGATGAGTGTTGTGAAAATTGATCATGCCATTTCTTGCGAAGGCAGCCTCATCAGAAAACAACATGGAGGATAGAAAAAGAGGATCATGAGCACACTGTTGAAGGAACCAAATACAAAAAGCCTCTCGAGGTGGGAAATCAGCTTCAGCAAGGCCTTGTACTCTCTGAATATGATATGGGTAAAGCTGTTGTTCCCATAGAATTCTCCACACAGTTGTGTATCTTACACCCTCTGCTGCTGCTATCCTTCGGGTGCTGACACCAGGATGTTCCTCCATGTGATTCAGGACCCACTCCTCCAACTCAACAATTCTGGCACTGATTGGTCTACCACCATCTGGAACTCACTTGTTGAATATCCTGTGTCACCAAGACACTCCTCTATTCTCTGAAAGGTCTTCTTATCTGGCAGATCGCAATTCAGAAACCTTTCCACATACAGATATCTTGCTATGGCTGCATTACACTCAGCAAGTCCATACATGAGATGCATGTCTGCCATTTCTCGGTTTGAATAAGCCTCCATTCTCACTTCAAATACACACTATCACTGAATAGCACAAAAACTTAAGGGTTTTTTTTTTCACTGGACTGCACTTATTCATAGTAAGAAGTTACGAATATAAACAGTGAAACACCACAATGCACCTCTGACTGACTGATGGCTCTACACACATTTAATTTCAAATGTCATTACAGTATTAGCAAGATGCTCTTGTGAAATGACTCCAAGTACTGCTCAATAATAGTTCTATTTATTTAAAATATAAACCTAAAAGTGATCAAACTGTAAAAACCCCTTCAAAGTCCTAAAACAATGGCAGAAAAATTGGAGTTGATTAAAATTAGACTCAGATGTACTAATTAAACCAAACATAATAAATTATGCAACAATTTTTTTTGCTTGGCTGCAATGTCACATAAATGTGTTGTATTTAAACTTCTAAAAACAAATTTGTTGCTTTATGTATTTCTTAAAATGTATGTAATTTCATTTTTGAGGTACTCGTGCAATCTTTTCAATTTATGTTATCTGACGGCAAAAAAAAATCATTGTTTTGTTAGTGTTAATTTTTTCTAGCATATGCAGGAAAAATATGTATATTTTATAATTCTCTGTGAATATATGCACATTATTGCAACAAAATCTTTCATTTCCTTGCCATGTTAAGTTCACTATGTTGGCATCAGAAAATTTGGGCACCTTGGAAATTTTTTCAGTAAACAAGCCATTCCCCCCAAAAAATTAAGCCCATACGCCTATACTTACGGTTATTCAATATTAAGAGTAATTTATGATTATTAATTTTTTATATACATTATGAAAACCTCTAAAATTATATTCAAATGTGATTTACTTAAATATTTAATAAAATACCAACTTCAAAGGAATGAAATAATGCAGAAAAACAGCTTTGGCCATGTCCTAGGACCATATTAACTCCAACTGATCATGATTAATAGTAATTTATTAGTTTAATTTATAATGCATATTAACTACATGTATATCAACAAGTTTTGTAATGTATTACAAAACTTGTTGATATGACAGTTTGAGTGGGACTTTGAATACAGCATACTTTCCTTTCTCTGATTGTTCCTAACTATTAAAAATATTGAAGAGGGTTGAAAATATTACAGTGTCCACACTGCAAAATTCGTCCAATGAATTTTAACCATTTGAAATGAATCAAACTTTTATATATATTTTTCAATAAACTTTGAATATAATTATTAACTGAATGAAGAGGTGGTGGTGCGGCTCTGGGTTTGCTCCTGGCTGCTAGTGTTTGGGTTAATGCTTGAGCTCAAGTAGCTATATTCACTCCCATACTGTGAAGAAATAGTTCCAGATATTGCCTTGCCTATTAAACTCTCTACTTTTGTTAACATAATGTGGATTTTAAACTTACATAAAACACTTTCATCGTTAAAATTCTGAATAATATTATTTTGCAAAAGTTAATGTTAATTACATAGAGAAAAGTCTAAAGGAGCACATGCAAGAACAGATAAGACTGCACTGCAAGTTTTAAAATGGCTTACAGTACTAAACAGTTATTGCAACCAACTCATTTTAATACTTCATGTAGCAAATTAAGTTACAGCAAGTCAAATTTACTAGTAACTTTTACTTCATGTATAATATTTCATACAAGCATGAGTAGCAGACCTTGGTAGAGTTACAGAAATTTTGCACTCAAATTTAACTTGTATGCCAAAATGAGTTCCTTTTCTATCATTTTGTTTGGGCCAAACTGTACCTTCCAATTGTATTTTTTTGGCTCTATAAATCTACCTAAAAATTCAACTAACCAACGTAATCTTTACTAATATTGAAGTAAACTGATCTCTCTTTCAGTTGACCCAAATGAAATAATATACAACCAACACATTCTACATTGGTCATAAGTTAAATTTTGACAGAAATGCTACAGCCTGATAGAAACACCTATGTAGACCACAGAGAATTAATTGGGGGATCCCTCCTCTTGGGACTAGACAACATTAATGTAAAGTTTTAGAATTTTGTTGAGTATTTTTCTTTGTTTTTATAACACTTACAAAGTACTTTATTAGCTATATAGTATATACTTATCTAAATACTTTATTTCAAGTATAAAAACATGAAAATAATTAGCCAATTAAACCTGTGCTGTAGTCTGCAGGTCTAAGTTTAATTAAAAGAAAACCTATTCTATATATTTAAACTATACATAACATAATAGTTTTTATTGCACAAAGAACAAGATAAAAAAAACTTTATATATATATATTTATATATATATATAAGTACTCTGCCAGTAGTTCTTAAAAATATTCAATATAAAAAAATTAATTATAAAACAGCTGCAAAGTATACAAATACAAGTCTGGTGGCTTGTGAAGTTAATAAATTTTATGTGAAAACAAGAAGCCTCTGGCTTCTGGCCCAAACTTAAAATCTAGACCAAACAGGTGACAACCAGTAACTTCATGGTAATTCCAATAACAATCAATTATTACCATTATCATTTAACATGGGACCACCTTTGAGGTGACTTCATCAACAGTGAATATTTATTCTATCTACATGATACAGCCTATTATATAAAGCCCTATCCCAACATTTAATGTTCTGCTGCTGCATTAAAACTATTTCACAATAATTTCATGATAAAAAACAAAGCTTAAAAATTAAACTCAAATAAGTTAATAACAACAAATAAAGTCTTAAATGGAAATATTTGTTATGTATATATATATATATATATATGCTACCATATAGTCTACTCCACAGTGTACTTGGGTTGCACAAAGAGTTAACACTAGATTACTTTAATACTACTTTCAACACAAAATATTTAAAAACAAACTACAGATATGATTATAGAGAATTTATCTGTAACTACAATGAGTACCTAGCTATATGACAAACTACTTATTAAAAGCTAAATAGAGGCCTACACATTCTTAATATTCTACTATGCTGTGTTAACAATAATTACAATATTTTAATAATTTAACTATAAATAAATTATGTTCTGAATTGAATTTAAAAATTGTGACTAGGCCCTAGATATATGTATATACAATCATACATAGAAGTTTTCACTGGAGAGGAGCGAGTCCTCTATATCCCAGTCAAATCTCTACTGAAGCTAAAATAATAATATACTCTTGTCTCAGCCCCCTCCCTTAAAATTTCTATGAAAAAAAAAAAAAAAATTTTTAGGACTGAATTAGGTAATGCTTTGGCAAATTAAAGTTTTTGGCAATAAAAATCTTTAAATTAAACTTTGTAGTTGGCCCATCTCTCTAATTATACATTATAGATGACGTGGTAACCTAATCTCTAAACATCTTTTTCATTAGAAACTTTTTTAACTTCCTAAAATACTTATTATTAATAAAAGCCTTTTTTTTTTCATTCACTAATGTAACAGTACAATTTTTTTGTATATAGGCCTACATAAAATGGAAAAAAAAAAAAATTATGTACATAAAAATTATAATTTCAGGAACATGTGCCAAAATTAATTTTCCCTTTACTAGCTCTATTTAGTAAATTACAGAACTTTGAAAACATTCTAATATTCCTAAAAATAAATAATTGGGACTTTATACGTATATACAGTAAAACCTGTATAACTCAGATTCTGAATACAGATTCATCTATGTGTTGGGAAAAGCCTGTCTTACTCCAAATTTGTCCAACTGTACAGGTAAAATCTGAGGTTAAGGTACCACATGGCACACTCAAATACTCATTAGCAATGTGGCAAACCAATGCCTCACATGATACCCTATTACATTTTACTTTAGATTATTCGTACAGGTCCGGCGCCAGCCTATTTGGCGCCCCCACCCACCTCCCACTTCACGATTGGGTTTGCCCACAAAGTAATCAAGGTACCATATTGAAGAAACTATTTGCTTTACACTGATCTATTTTAATTTGCTAATACATACATTTATTATAAAATTATAAAATCAGAAAGCTCAAAAGTGCTAAAATATGTGTGCAAAAAGGACATATTTACTGTTTTTTCCAAGCAAGAAGGGCATATGTCACATAAAAACAATTATTTGCTTATTGACGACTACCAGAACTCATTAAGCCGAGTCGCTTATTGATGACTCCCGTCTGTGCGTGCAACATTTTTAAATCGCTTATTTACGACTCCCCTCCCTAAAGGGTTAAAGGTCATGATAGTGAAAGTTCTATAATGACCCAATAAGATGAATAAGTTAATTATGTAAATATCAGTCAAGCTAAACTGGTGTACATACGTTGTACAACCTTTCATCATTTGTCTATGCTTCTCATTCCTTCATTATTTTTTTCATGTTGTTCTTACATAATACTATCAGATGTGCACAGGGCAGGAGGCGCTGGCGCCCCCCAGATCTTTGGTGCCCTTAGCATTTACTAACCTCGCCTAATGGAAGCGGCGGCCCTGTATTCATATGTACATTTATATATAAGGGGACATTCACCCATAGCCCCTCTTTACTGCATGAAAAAATGCAATCTTAGATTTGGCTCTGTCTGATTATTATGAAGTTATTAGAGAACTTAGAGTAGGAGAGTCATTAGGGAATAGTGACCATTCTATTATACATTTTAAGACCATATTAAATATGGATCTAGTCAGCAATGATCATTTAGTTCCTCGCTTCTTGAAAGGTGAGTACAATAAATTCAGGTAGTTGTTAGGGTCAATAAAGTGGGATAATGAATTTGCCAATAAAAATGCTATTGAGATGTGGTCTAAATTCAAAGGAATTTTAGAAGATATAGCTACAATGTAGATATATTCCTTGCAGAACTATCAAGAATAACAACATTAGGAAATTGTGGTTCAACAAGGAAATAGCTAAAATGATTAAAAATAAGAAAGAGCAGTCAGGCAGTTTAATAGTAGTAGTCTAATGGCCTAGTTGGTTTAGATAATTCCAGGCAGTTAAAATGTTGGAGAGTTTGATTAGAAAGAGCAAAAGGCAAAATGAAATAAATTTAGCTAGATATAGCAGTAGGTCTAAGGGTACAAAGAAATGTTGTTTATAAATACAGGGGGTCCTTGTTATCCAAGGATAATGGGGACCAAAAAATCACCATTTTAAGTGAATCCACTTAAAGCAGGGACCTAAAACCCATAAGAAATAATGAGAATAAGGTTTAATTAGGACCTTTAACACAATAAGTGACACTCAAAATTATGGTAAAACATTTGTAAAATACACTTTTTAAACCCTTTTATGTACCTTACCTTATAAAATATGTTAATAAAGTATGTTAAACAGCAACAATAGCGCAAAAAAATCAACAAAATCAGAATGAAAACACCAGAAAACCATGGATGGGTTCAGCACTGGCAATGGTTAGCGAGAGACTGTGTGTGTGGCATCAGGGTTAGGGGTGGAGCATGGGGGTGGAGTGTTGGAGATAGGGGAAAGTGAGCAAGACTGAGTCCAAGGGAAATTTAAACAGTTTTTGTTGTGCTTCCACATTTTTCACATACATTATCCGTGGAAACCTCTTAAGTGCGGGGAATTTATCCATATGGTTCTACAATTATTTGGCTGCGTAAATGCGGGAACTTGGATAATGAATACTTGGATAATGAGGACCCCCTGTACAATAATAATGAACAAGACACAGGATACAATTGACCCAACAGAACATGATTGTTTATTTGAAAATGATCAGGATATTGTTGGTAGTTTTAATGATTATTTTAGCTTTGTTTTTACTGAAGAAAACTTGAATAATGAATTTTGATTCTTTAGATTCTCTAAACTCAACTCTGGCATTCTTGATAAGATTCAGATAAAAAAGGATGTTAGGCAAATAATTAACACATTGAAACCTTATAAATAAAGATGCTGGTTCCGAGATTTATGCTAAGATAATCAGAGAAGGGGAGGATAGCCCTCATAGATTTTGCTTAAATTTGGTTTATAGAATGGTCTATGCTAGTAAGTACCAAATTTCAAATATCAGCTCAATCAGAGTTATGGTTCAAAAGTTATGCTGACCCCTTTTTTGAGGGGGAGGGGGTGAAAACTGGAAATTTTCAAACCTCCATAACTCAGTCCCTAATTGACATAGAACAGTGATTTAAAGTGTGCACTGTGCATGAAAGGTAATTGCACACATAACAAATTAGCATAAGCAGAAAAAATGGCTAAAATTAACAGAAAAAAGTTACAACACTTTATTCCATTTGAAGGGGTCCTGGTCCTGCCCCACCCTAAATTACAGATTTTTAAAAATTTTCATATATACAAAAAATGAGTTTCAACCTTATTCTATCAATAGCTATATGAAAAGAAATATATGTGTATTTGCATATAAAATAGGTATTTACAGATTTGAAAATTACTTTCACTTGAGACAATAATTTCTAACAAACTGTTCAACATTCTCATTGACTTCTGGTATATAGATTGGTGTACTAGTTAAAAATGTAAATACATATGTGTTAAACTAGTATTCTACTAAACATAAAACACTAGTACCCACCATAAAATATCTTCCCCCATTTGATTGTTGGGTAAATTGGTTAAACAAAAAATCCCATGTGGACATTAGGGTGTGTCACTTTTGGACTTTTTTTGAAAAGTTATGGTGCTTACCTCTTATATTGTGACAAATTGACCAAAAACCATGAATAAACCAAAAAAAGACATTCAGGTAATATTTAGGGTCCCCACCCCCCCATTTGAAAAATAAGCCCCCTATTCACACAAAAAAATGGTGATTTTTGAAGATATTTTTGGCCATAGTTTCCTTACTAATCATCGTATTTAAAAAAATTTGCTACCAAAATGTAGAGAATAATAATGCGCTTCAATCTCAATAGTTTTTTTATTAACCTTTGAGTTAAATTTATTAAATTTTTTATATCTCTTTAGTCATTTTGATGCATTTTCTAGGAGAAAAATGCTGCTGTTTTATATCTTTGGAAGATCTGAACTGCAATAAAATATCTTATATACTTTGGATGTCACAGCTATCCATAGAGCATCATCCCAATGCAGCTCCGCAGCAATGGGCTTTGAAAATATAAATAAAAAAGCAGATGGACTTAAATAAGCAACACTTTTTTGGTTTAGAGATTTAAAGTGGGAACAACTTTGCACATGTTTAGTAGATTACAATTAGTAAATTTTGAAAGCCCCATCATTTTTTTTTTTTTTATTATAAAATACAAACACAAAATTGTAATCAAATAGAAACAAAGTACTATTCTTGAAATTATAATGAAAAATTGTAAACAAAATGAAATTACAAATTCAAGAGACCTTGTTTGGAAAACTTTGGGAAAACACGCCTGTTTTCCTCTACAACTTGAAGCAATGCCTGAAATTCACCTTCATCCTTACATGAGCCATGAAAATCCTGCAAAAGTTTGATACCCCTTTCTGCAGTGTCATTAACAACCTTAGTTGAAGAGAGTATTCTCTTCATCCGTTGAAAATCATTGTTGCTGTCCCACGTTACAGCTGGAGTCCTTATCCAATCTTCCGTTGAACCAAGGACTTTGAATACAAACCATGAGTTTGGACCAACTAATTGCTGAATTTTAATTCATTCTTTTAGGATGGGAAATATCGGCTTACCCTGTTTGAATTCTGGTGGTTGATTGAAAGAGGAAAGTTTTTTTGGCCACCTTGTCCTTTTCACTATGAGGTAAATCTCCAAAGAGACAAAGGGTTACAAGTTCTTCAGATAGGTACCAGTAATGACCTTTTAGTGTGTTGAGAGCAGCTTCTGCTACTTCCATGTCAATCTTTTTGTACTGAACTAATTTGTTATATAGGAGGAGGTCATTTTCAGGAGCCTCAAGTGGGTTGGTGACTGATAGCCAGTACTTGGAGTAGATCAGCGATGTAAACAAGCATACTCTTTCCAGCTTTTTTTATTGTAACATCATCATATCCAGCTTGGTCTGAAAATGCTAACATCTTATTCGTATACAATATGACAGCCATCCATCTGGCACGATGGAGAGCTCCTGGCTCGATCCAGTGTATTCCTCTGGCAGGAATTTCTCCTAAAACGAGCATAGTTGTTTCAGCTACCTCTTTGTAATCATCCCTGGGAAGGCTCTGGTTATCTTTGAACAAATTTGTCATAAAATCTATGACGCATTTTTTCAGATCCTTGAGATGTCTGTCATTGATAGATAGCTGTTTGAAGGGTTATTTGGTATCTAGCTTCTCCCATATAACATCTCTGAAGGTCTTGAAAGATTTGTTTTCAGGTGAAGTAGATTTTCCAAATATCTTTAGATACACTGCTGACAAAACTTGTTCTGCCATATGGTGGCAACAAGCAAGCCATAATAATTTTTTTCCAAAGAGGTCTTCCAGTATTTTACAAGCCCCTTTTATCCAGCCAGTATTGGATGAAGTAGTATCGAATACCATTCCATAAACCTTATCCTGTAATTTCCATTCTTGGATTGTGCTAAAAACAGTACAAGCTTGTGTCAATCCAGTTGAGACATCGATATCTGCTATCAAGAGAAGTTTCTCAACATTCTCTCCTGATATAAGTATTGCCAATCAATCCTGCTTTCCTCCTGAAACATTCAGTATCATTTTGCTGTCCCAGTGGACTACACAATATTGAGGTGGGTAAAACGACTCTTTAATAGTGTCAGCAGTAGCTTTCCTTGACTTCTTTGCAGCTCGCGCAGAAGTACTTTTCAATAATGACATCTCTAAGTCTAGCCCACATTCAGCTGCTACCACAGATGCAAATGTTGAGCATTGTCCGAATGATAGTCCTAAACGATCAGCTGTATTAGATATTAATGTTGACTAGTAACTTAGGACATTTTGATGGGCCTGGGCTCGGAGTAAAATCATCTTTACCATTACTTGAGTCCACTAACTCACCTTCAGATGATTCAAGTTTGTCTCTCTCTTCTTCTAATGCCTTTCGCTCTTTTTCTTTCAATTTTCTTCGTTCTTCACCTTCTATTCTAGCAGTCTTTTTGATCAGTTTGGCTACATAAGCTTTATCAATCGGACCCAGAGAATATATTCTAGCACTTTGCTGATCTTCCAAAAAGTGAAGATCCTCATTCTTCTGTTGTATAGTTCTCAATGTATCACTTTAGATCTCATTACATACATTTTCAGTTGATATATCAAATAAGTTATCTAAACGAGACAAAAAAGATATTTTTTTGGCTTCATAACATTTCTTCTTTATATTTTTACCCAACTTCTCATGCTCTTATCAAATCCCACATTTTTTGGGGTCCTTTCTGCTTTCTAACAGATTTTGATGGTATGCCAGCCATAATCCACACCTTTTCTACCTTATCTAATACTCTCAAAATATTTTCTTCCTTTGACACTGTCACTTTTCATTTGATCCCTTCTCAAGAAGAAAAAGTGACAGAACTTCACTATTTGTTGGAAGCATGCTTCCTTCTCTTGCGCATATGTCTTCCACTAACTTTCTCAATAAAGAATCATATTTTCTTAGGTCTGTTCTTAATATTAGCTTACTGTTAGCCATGACTATTGACTAATTTTAATAAATTATGAAATTAAGCAAATCTATAATAGAATTCTGAAAGAAAAGCAAATTTATCATACATTTGGTTATATTTGCATACTTTTTGTAGATAAAACCTGGAAATACTGTATAAATGTTATAGAAATGAAAAGAGGGAAAAATTTCATAAGGTCCACTCAAATATCAGCACCATATACAACTAAAATAGTTTTAAAACATTCACAATAAGAGGATACCGTTATTCTCTACATTTTGGTAGCAAAATTTTTGAAATACCATGATTAGTAAGGAAACTTATGACCAAAAATATCTCCAAAAATCACCATTTTTTTGTATGAATAGGGGGCTTATTTTTCAAATGGGGGGCAGGGACCCTAAATCAGGGATGGGTTCAAGTACTGGCAGCAGTACTTGTGGACAAGTACAAGTACTAAAGGAAAATTCAAGTACAAGTACCAGTACAGAGTTTTTGCATAATACTTAAGTCCAAGTCCAATTACATAATGATGTACTTAAGTACAATTACAAGTACATTTTTATAGGTAGTTTAATAAAAATCTTTAAATCAGATCTATATACTCGTAAGTTTATTTCAAATTAAACAATTAAGGAATTAATAATGGTAATGATTAATTTATTGATTAATATTTATCCATAACTGAATACTGGTATCCAAGTTTGAATGAAAATAATAAAATACAACTGTTTGCTCAGTGCATTCCGTGCTATCTGTAATAATTCCGAAAATAAAGAAAATATTCTCATTGGTCAGCAGTTACACAATGCAGTACCAGTACGCAGAATAAAAGGAAGGAAACAATTGAGCAGTATGGTTTGCAACAGCAGGCTGCAAATTAGTGTAACTGACATGGGACATACTTTAATAATTAAGTGTAGGACTTATCATTACATTTTACAAACATTACACATTCAAAATTCTTGTCTGTAAACCAACATCTGCCAATTTTAATAAATAACAATTTATAATAATATATTTGAAAGGTTAGAAATTTATCCTTTTGGGCAGTAAAGGGTTAAATCCCAAGTACCAGTACAAGTACACAAAATTTTGCACTTAGTCCAAGTACAAGTACTTGAACCCAAGCCTACCCTAAATATTACCCAATTGTCATCTTTTTGGTTTATTCGTGGTTTTTGGTCAATTTGTCATAATATAAGAGGTAAGCACCATAACTTTTCAAAAAAAAGTCCAAAAGTGACAATCCTACCCAGGATAACTATTGCCTAACTAGAGAGATCTTTATTTTGTTTTCTGTGATGCACAAAGCATTCACTGTGTTCTCATTCAATGTTTATATTTTTTTAATTTTGAACAGATTTATGTACATATACGTATAGTGTTTTAAATAAGTAAAAGTGTTTGATGAAAATGTCTACGCATAAAAGCTATAACAAGCGCTGTTGCAACCCTTTTGAACTGCACAAAAAGCCTATTCTGCAAAACTTTAGGCCACTTCCAAAGCTTGTTGCTGAAAATAGTGACCCTAAATATAATTTCAGTGATGAATCATAAGTTTGTATAAATTGTCAGAAATTAATTAATAAACATGCAAAACCTGAAGAATTATTCAGACTGCCAGAAGCAATAGGGCCATTCCAGCTCAATTGGTACAGGGGTGGTTGGGTGACCATCTCTGATTTTCTTCAAATTTTCAGGGTTGATTCATACACCATTCAATAGCTTAAATCTAAAATTTTAGCTTCCTCAGTCAAAAACTTTTAATTTTATGGTCACTTAAATGGCCCCCACCTTCGACAAAAAATGCCCATGTTGGGCTCGATCAGCCAATGCCTTCATTTTGAGAGGCCTTGAAAAGTGTCTTCTAATAGGAGTAGAAGCTTCAAATTTGTCATGCCAATACAACTTCTGGTGGGCTTTTCAATTTTGCAAGCAAAAATGCTGTGGAACAAATAGTTTCTAAGTTACAAGGGCTTAAATATGGCTCCATTTTGAAGCTTGCATCAATTCCTCCCACTTTTACGACTCTACCATTTTCAAAAGTATTAGTTCTACATCACTCACAGCTGTTTTAATACTCCTAATAGTCTCTATGGGTTGTAAATTTATGAGTGAAATAAAAAAATAACCAAAAAAGGATTTATTTCTATTTTTAAAAATTTCCAAAAGTTGATATTTTCACAAAATTTGCAAAATTAACATCAACTTTGGGACTTAATATAAAGGTGTCCAAAATTAGTCAGGGAGTTGATACTTCTAGTAAAGAAAGATACATGTGTGTAAAAAAACATATTAAGGAATAGATCTCAACTCAACTCCTTCATATAGTTTTGATGATTCAAAGAAAAGTGCTTTTTGTGAAAAATCTCAAATTTTTGCAAAATTCGTAAATTTTTAAATTTCTATTTATGACATTGAATTGTAATTTTACTTCCATTTTATTACTTAAGTTGATTTACAATTGTAATAATATGTAAATAAGTCTAAAACATACAAGAAATTGAATATGTCTGTCAAAACAACCAGCGACTCGAAGGGTTCTGGGTAGCTCATTTTGCTTTGTATATTCTTATGTAAAACATGATGGTTAATCATTAATGTCCAGGCCTATTTTATAGATCATGATCTTTTATTTTCAGAAAATTTAACTAGAGCAATTAACTTAATTTTACTGCCTGTAATAATGGCTTATTCTAATCAAGAATCAAAGTGCAGCTTTGGTATGTACTTGGATGATCCATGTCATGAACACAGACTCACCAGGAAGGTGGGTATGTATACCTTACATGAGCTGACAGATGAAACAAGGAAACTGCTATTGTGGAGAACAAAAGCAACTGTAATCAACCCAAATAGTGCTACTGTATGCTACCACCATGAAAAAATGTTTGGAATGCATTACCAACAAATGCAACGTAGCTGCCAAGATCCATGGAGAAATCATCGAAAGAAGATAACAAGTAAGTAAATATAGGTACTAATATATTTATATTTCATAAAGAAGTTTATATTGTAAATTGTAACCTAAATTAGCTACCGTATTTAATTTTAATAGGGTAGGCTATATACTGTGCTACTGAATGCATATGTTTTGAATATTTTATACGAATAGCCTTAACCAAATGTTGAGGTTTTAAAATTATTTTCCAATGTGTTTAGAGTTTACATTACCCTACTTTATTTGCAGAATCACTACAAATTATTGACAAAGACATAGCAACTAGACTGAATCTGATACCAGGACAGAAACTTTGCTCAACATGCTTCTCTAGAGCCAAGACAATTGAAGATGAAAAAGACTCGGGTAGTGATGAATATGTTCCAGAAGAAATAGTTAAGGAGACATTTGACGAAACGTTAGGTTCACTAGAATGCTCACCCATTAAGTATGTAAGAGCAAGAGATCAAAAGTTTTACGTGAAAAGGAAACTAAAGCAAATTGAAACAACAAAATCAAAGCTGTCAAAAGTACTTCATATGAAGCCTAGCATTTTGGATGAGGAAGCGGAGAAACCTATAGAGAGTGAGGAAGAAAAGTGTTATCAGCATATGATAGAGGAACTGAAAGAAAAGTAAAACTAGTACCAGACAAGAAAAGATAAATTCTAACACTCCTTCCAATTGGTAAAACCTGGTCCAGAGAAAGAATTATGAAAGAATTTGAAGTGTCAGCCAGAATGGTTAATGCTGTGAGGGCCTTAAAGAGAAAAGAAGGTATCCTTCCTATAATGAGAAATAAAAAGAGTAGCAAGGGTATAAGTGATGAAATAAAGGAAAGAGTGATAGAATTTTTCCAAAACAATAAATATACTAGAGAATGCCCTGGTAAAAAAGACTACAAATCAATAAAAACACCACAAGGGAAGGTTCACAAGCAGAAAATACTGTTGTTGACAAATATCAGAGAATTATATACGCTTTACAAAAATAAATATCCAAATGACAAAATCTCCAAATCAAAGTTTTTTGAACTGAGACCAAAATGGTGTATGGGTGTGGGGAGTAAAGGATCACACAATGTATGCATTTGTGAAATACAGCAGAACTTTAAACTTTTATGTGAATCACTCCCCGTCAAAGTAGAATTAAGAGAGTTACTAGGGAAAATAGTCTGCAACACTGAAACCAGAAACTGCATGATTAATAACTGCAAAACATGTCCTGGTTTAAATGAATTACGGGATTGGCTTCTTACCATTTTTGAAAACAATGATTATGACATAGATGATGAGGTTTCCTTTAAGCAGTGGCTTCATACAGACCATACCCAACTGGTCACAATGACAAAAAGTGTTTTGAATGTAGTAGAAGACGTGTGAAAGTGCAAAAAAGTTGAAAGTACACCATTTCATAGCAAAAGCCCAATCAAAATATTTGTCCGACTGTAAAGAAAACCTCAATGATTGTACAGCATTAGTGCTTGTTGACTTCTCTGAAAACTATAGTTTTATAATTCAGGATGGGATGCCGTACAAGGGCATCACTGGGACAATACCCAGGCTACCTTGCATCCGGTAGTCTGCTATCAAAAAGTTGATGGTGAACTAAAAGTTACAAATTTTTGTGTAATATCAGATTCACTTACACACAACACAACTGCAGTTCATTCTTTTTTATGTGAAGCCTTGAAATTACTTAAAAGTCAGAATCCTAAACTAAAACATATTTGTTACTTTAGCGATGGCGCAGCAAGTCAATATAAAAACTATAAAACATCATTAATTCAGTGTTACATGAAAAAGATTTCCAACTAACATGTGAATGGAACTTTTTTGCCACCTCTCATGGAAAGAGCCCCTGTGATGGTGTTGGTGGCACCGTCAAAAGGTTAGTTGCCCGGGCAAGTCTACAAGCAACAAGTAAAGGTCACATCACCAATCCAAAAGAGATGTTCGATTGGTGCAAATCTAATATTAATGGTATACAATTTCTGTACATTGATTCAGCTAAAATTGAGGATCATATCACTGCTTTAGACCTTCATCAACAGGCATTAAACTGTACAAAATTTCTAGTGATGAAAATTTCTTTAACGTACAACTTTCCTTCCTCAATGCTACACAAGAAAATGTGGCTTACCAATATAAACCTGGTACATATGTGGCCTGTTTCTATGAAGGTGACTGGTTTGTTGGAAACATAGTTGAAGTGTGTGATACTGAGAAGGATCTATTAGTAAATTTCATGAAAAAGAATCCTTTTAAATGGCCTGAACAAGAGGACGTTTGCTGGATTCCATTCCAACATGTTTTGTGTTCAACTGAATCACCTACAGTTGCTGGGAAAATAGGGAGACAGTACAAGTTATCAAATGATTGTTTATCTAAAATTGAGGAGTATTTTAAAAAAAGCCTAAGTAACTACAGACCTGTATCAAGCTGAATAATAATTTGCCAATTTATGGCTGTGAGGCCATGGAGTGTTGAAGACAATCAGACTTAAAGCCTGAGTACAATAATAAATTCCTGAGTCAGTGTCTAAACATAAGAGTTATTAGCTATATATAAGTTTACATACAAATTTACATAAAACAACACATATTAAAAAAAGAATATGAACTTATAGCCAATAATTCACATGCTTAAAAACTCAGGAATTCATTATTGTATATAGCTAAGTACTGTACACTTGTATTAAGGGAAGTAATACAACAAAGCTACTTAAATTTAAGGTTTTGTACTGAAAATGGTGGTTATTGCTAGTTTATCTGTACTAACTGCATAATTTAAATTACTAGGAAGTGCTTAAAGAGCAGTAGAACATGGTTCTACATGATTTACTTAGGTAGATCCAAGTATTGAGCCTACAAGCTGGTCCATCTGTTGTGTTAACTGCAAATGTAATAATAATCTAGGTATATATTATGTCTTTTTTATGAGTAAAACTTATTTAGATAATTTAACATTTGTGAATTAACTTACCAAGTAATAAAATGGAAGTAAAATTACAATTCAATATTGTAAAAAGAAATTTAAGCATTTCCAAATTTTGAAAAAATTCAGAATTTTTCACAAAAAGTACTTTTCTTTGAATAGCCAAAACTATATGAAGGAGTTGAGTTGAGATCTATTCCTTAATATATGTTTTTGTACACGTACACATATGTATCTTTCTTTACTAGAAGTATCAACTCCCTAACTAATTTCGGACACCTTTATATTAAGCCCCAAAGTTGATGTTAATTTTGCAAATTTTGTGAAAATATCAACTTTTGAAAATTTTTAAAAATAAAAATAAATCCTTTTTTGGTTATTTTTTTATTTCACTCATAAATTTACAACCCATAGAGACTATTAGGAGTATTAAAACAGCTGTGAGTGATGTAGAACTAAAACTTTTGAAAATGGTAGAGTCGTAAAAGTGGGAGGAATTGATGCAAGCTTCAAAATGGAGCCATGTTTAAGCCCTTGTAACTCAGAAACTATTTGTTCCACAGCCTTTTAGCTTGCAAAATTGAAAAGCCCACCAGAAGTTGTATTGGCATGACAAATTTGAAGCTTCTACTCCTATTAGAAGACACTTTTCAAGGCCTCTCAAAATGAAGGCGTTGGCCAATCAAACCCAACATGGGCATTTTTTGTCAAAGGTGGGGGCCATTTAAGCGACCATAAAATTAAACGTTTTTGACTGAGGAAGCTAAAATTTTAGATTTAAGCTATTGAATGGTGTATGAATCAACCCTGAAAATTTGAAGAAAATCAGAGATGGTCACCCGACCAACTTTCTGAAATCTGTACCAGTTGAGCTGGAATGACTCAATAACTAGTAGTACTGAAAGTACAATTACTTCACCTGACATATCCCCAGAAAAAATTCGAAGAAAATGTACTGAAATGGATAGAGATATTCAACGATAAGATCTTAATGCAACTTTGGAGCAACTTCATGTTACCCCAGTGAAATTACGTAAGTAACTAGCCATTAATGTGTGTACAGATAATGCATTTTTACACTGTCAGCTGAAATTTAATTCAGATATAGTTGTCTTATATATGTATACCTAATACATATATATGAAATTATCTAAAAAATATACTTCAGTTCAGAAATTCAGATTGTTGCCACTAGATATGTCATACTTATATTTATTAATTAATTGTATTTCAAATATTTTTCAGATGTCCTGAGCAGTGGAAACAGATTAAAGGCAGTTTCACAAAAATACAAAAATGTTTCAACCTCCCTCAAGAGGAAGTTGGAAACTGCATTTGCCACAAGTTCAAGATGTTGGTGAGCCACTGAGTAAACAGCATCTCAAAGAAGCAGATTTGGAGAGGTAAGAAACTAAAAATAATTAATGAGATGACTTTGAACTATTAATGTATGTATGTATGTATGTAAATACCTTTATATACAGTATTATAGGTTGTCATGTTTGGATATATATGTAGACATTAGCTATATTTCCTAAAATGTGACATCATCCCATATACTAAATATACTGGTATATGTTCAAATTCATGAAGTACAGTACTTCCTTAATTCTTGAATAATATAAATTATGTACTTACATCCTTAATATTGTACAGTAATTTGGGGTTATGTTTTTTTATAGGTACGAAAACCTCATGAGTGATCTTGTACAAGACTTCAAATCCACATCATCGTACAAAAGGAGGCTTCAAATACTTACGCACTCACCATTTCCTATTTCTAGGACAATGGATTTGTTTGGTGCAACCAGATACATGGTTGACAAAGCCAGACATTTGAAACATACATTTGGTATTATGCCACAGATTCCTATCTACAGTAAAGGAAGAAAACTAACTGAAGATATAATCTCTGAAATAAAGGAATTCTACGAAGATGAAGTCAGTCATTTGTGTGCAGGGAAATCTGATTGTGTTAGCATAAGAAATAAAGATGGTGAAAAAGAGTACAAGCAAAAATGCCTCTACCTTTGCCAATCTGAGGCCTAAATGGTGTGTAATTGCTGGAGGCAAAGGAACCCACTCAGTTTGTGTTTGCACCCACCAACAGAATCCTACTCTCAGTATCAGCAATTGCAGAGAAAAACTTAACCTATTATACACTTATGGAAAAAGTGTTTGTGATATAAATTCTTCTACATGCATGTTACATGAATGTTGAGAATGTCCTGGTAGCATAGGCATATTTAATTTCTTAAATACTATACCTTCCTTGACAAGCAGAGATTCTGTCAAATATGTTCAGTGGACTAATATGGATAGATCAACATTGGAAACTCATAGAGCTTCTCCAGATGAATTTATTGAAAACCTTTCAGAAAACATTTTTTCTCTTACTAGGCACCACTACATTGCAAAAAGCCACAGTCAGTATTTGAAGACTATGAAACAATCTTCACTGTGATGAAATACTTGTGCTAGGGGATTTTGCAGAAAACTATTCATTCATCACTCAAGATGAACCACAAAGTTTTCACTGGACAAATGACCAAGTGGCCCTCCATCCATTTGTGGTGTATCACATGAAGGATGAGGAATTAATTCATACTAGTTACTGTATTATTAGTGATTGTCTTGAGCACTCAACATCAGCAGTTCACACTTTTCAGCAATATTTAATGAAGGATATTAAACAGAAATTCCCCAACATACAAAAGGTAATTTATTTCTCTGATGGGTGTAGAGGCCAATACAAAAACAAATATAATTTCAGCAATCTATGCTATCATCAGTGGTGGGCACAGCTAACCGAAAAGTTAGCTTCGATAACAGCTGAACCGCTAACTCAAAACTTAACTTCGATAACGCTAAACCGATAAACCGCTAAAAAATTTAGCGGAAGCTAACGATAACCGCTAACCACTAGCTTTTATTATATGAATTTTAGCTTCGGTTTGGTTTTTTGGCTCTAAAACCCTTAGAGAGAGCTGAAATTTTAATATGTTGCAGCTTAGACATAGAGCTTTCCAAAAAGGTATAGCATGCCAAGATCAGATGATGATCAAGGTGTACATAAATAATTAAATGAACAAATGAAATTAAACATTAGTTTACATTCAACATACAGTTTATTTACAGTACAAAAAGTATTAAACGAATCAAAAATATTAAGAAATAAAAATACACATAAAAAATAACTTTAATAATCTAATAATGCATTCACTCTGGCTTGGCCTCCTGCTCCATCGCCTCGACGTGATGCTGGTTGCCCTTCATGAACATCAGCCTCTCAAAGTTGGCATCTGACAGGGTGGCTCTCTTGGCACACAAGATGTCCTTGCCTATGGAGAACAGGCACTCAACTGCAGCACTGGATGGGATGGCTGTGTTGTACTTGATGAACAGGTCGATCAACACTTGCTCACCCAAGAAGGCAACGTCAGTCAGAACCTCCTTCGAGCCGGCCTCCAGCCAGGTCTTCACCAAGATCTGTGCCTTGGACTTCAGTGACCTGTGGCTCCTGCTCACCTGGGGCTGAGTGATGCTGCTGAAGAAGTCATCTTCCTCATCCTCATTGCTGGTGGTGCAGCTGGTGCTGCTGCATGTATGATTTTAGGGTTAGCGGGCTTAAAGTTAGAGGAAGGTAATTGGTCCGCTAACGGTTCTCAAAGTTAGCGGAAACGCTAATCCACTAATGGAAAAGTTAGCTTCGCTAATTAGCGGTTAGCGGAACTGTGCCCACCACTGGCTATCATGAACAGGATTTTGGTGTGAAGGCTAAGTGAAATTTCTTTGCCACAAGTCATAGGAAAAATGCTCATGACGGTATTGGAGGAACTATTAAAAGAGTTGTAGCAAAGGCTAGTTTGCAACGTACTGATACTGGTCATATTCTAACACAAAGAGCTTTCTATGATTTTTGCACTGAACACTTTAATTCAATTATTTGTTTGTATGTTATAAAAGAGGAGATTCACGTGGATAAATTCAATCTTTCTAGTAGGTTTAATGAAGCTTTACCCATTAAAAGTACACAGGGTTTCCACAGGTTTGTACCAGAGTCAGAAAACCTAATAAGCTTATCAGACATCTGATTCTGATAATTGTAAATTGTTTAGAATAAGTACTGGGGCTGAACCAGATAAAGACAGTCAACTAGCTGAAAAAGATGAGTATCAAATTGGCCAGTATGTTGCCCGTAAATATGATGATAAAGTTTGGTTTGGAATTATTTTAGACACTTCAGAAGAATATGGTGATTATAAAATCAGTTTCCTCACATCAGGATCTACCACTCAGTATTATTTTCTGATGAAAGAGGATGTTTGCTGGATAAAACAAAGTGATATGATTTCTATAATGATGGCACCAAATATCAAGCCTGGTGTGTTAAGATTATTTATTCCTTCATTCCAAAGCAAGTTCAAGAACTTAGCGGGAGTTTGGAACCAAAACTAGGATAAAAATCTGTTGAAAATTAACTATATATAAGCTTAGGTAGGTATAGATTACTAGCATTAATAATTATTGCACCATGTGTAAATTGCAATGTATTAATTACCTAAAAGCTTACATGAATTTGTAAAAATTAGTCTCAAGTAAAATTAGCCATTTTGAAATCTGTAAATACCTATTTTATATGCAAATACACATATATTTCTTTTCATATATTGATAGAATAAGGTTGAAACTCATTTTTTGTATATATGAAAATTTTTAAAAATCTGTAATTTAGGGGGGGTTGGCAGGACCCCTTCAAATGGAATAAAGTGTCATAACTTTTTTTTTCTGTTAATTTTAGCCATTTTTTTCTATGATGCTAATTTGTTGTGTGTGCAATTACCTTTCATAAACACTTTAAATCACTGTTCTTTGTCAATTAGGGACTGAGTTATGGTGGTTTGAATATTTACAGTTTTCATCCTCCCCCCAAAAAAGGGGGGAGCATAACTTTTGAACCATAACTCTGATTGAGCCGATATTTGAAATTTGGTACTTACTAGCAGAGACCATTCTATAAACCAAATTTAAGCAAAATCTATGTATGGTTTTGACCACTGCATGATTTGTCAAGGAATGACCCTATATTTTGTTTGTTTGATCTATTAATTATGCAGATATACCCAAAGACTGGGAAAAATCAAATGTAGCTACCGTACCTATTTACGAGAGAGGTACTAAAAATGGAGATAGAAAATTATAGGCCTGTTAGGTTAACATCAGTGGTAGAAAAGATAGGCCTACTACAAAGAATTAGCTATAAAGAATAGTAGGTATTCAAGATCATTTGAAAGTTTTAATCTTATTTCAAGTTCTCAACATGGATTTAGATCAGGAAGGTCTTGTTTGTCTAATCTTAGACTTTTTAGATTGTAACTGATCACGTAAATGGTAAACATGATGTAGCTAGATGTTATTTATTAAGATTTTAGTAAGGTTTCACATAGGAGACTTCTATATAAATTAAAGCTTAAATGGGATATCAAGGTCAATCATAAATTGGGTACAAAAATGGTCACAAGACAGAACAGCAATTTTAAATGGTCATAAATCAGGGTCAATTATGCGTAATTAAGAAACTTTATTTATTTGAAAATTGTATTCTAAACTTAGTCTAAAAACAGTGTTGTTGCTACGTCGGCAGAATGAGCCCAGAAATAGCAACACCTTCTGACCTTTTTAAAGAAAATGACATATAAAACACTATCAAGTTGATCTAATTTACGTTTATGCAATGATTTCCACTCTCAAATGGATTTATTAGTCTCTGAAGCAGCATGACTTGTTATTATTTTCATTCATGATTTTAAAATTAGTGATTTCAAAATGTGCCAGATTTTCAAGAGTCTACTGTATCTGGAAGAGTAAATGGCAGATGGAATTCAATGTTCATATATGTAAAGTCCTCCATTTTGGCAGAAATAATGTAAACTTTAGTTAGCTATGAGATGCAGGAAAACTGGTAAGAGGATGTCAATCAGAAAAAAGAACTTGGCATTATATAAAATTTTCTAAACAGTGCATAGAGGCTAGAAAATAAGGCAAATAAAATGGATATTATTAAGAGGAATGTTAGTTACAAGAGTAAGGAAGTCATCTATAGACTATGTAATTCTTATGTTAGGCCTCACTTAAAGTAGCTACAGCATACTGCATTCAGTAATTATGCAGTAAAATACATGACCCAAGATTCTAGTCAAATCTATACAGTACTTTTCTAATGTAATTTTGTTCAACTCTGACCATTTCTTATGCAAAACTCCCAAACCGTAACCTAAAGAAGCGCTATGATTAGCTAGAAAAAAATAAATGATGGTCACACCGAGTATTAGAACACATTCAGGTCAGTGTTTTCATGAAAACCATGGGGGCTAATATTCCACTGAACTCAAACCAACACCTTAACATGACAACATAATAGTCTGAATCATTATGAAAGCTTCTGTGGAAAACTATGTTTTATACAGTGTGCAAATGATTATAAAGCAATAAATAATTATAAAGCTTAGGTCAGTGCACATTACAAACAAAGATAGTCCCTGCCTGAGTGCCACCACCTTGCCTACAAGTAATTACAAAGCTTAGGCCCCTCAATGTTTATTCACCATAACATGTGATGGTTGAGGTTGATTTTTGAAGATTTAATCCAAACTGTTGGACTAGATGACAAAGCTTTGGATTTTTATTAAATTTTCATTTTGTAACCTTCTGTTTTCCATAGTGTGTCATATTATTGGGTCACCATTTTGAATTTCATGTGATCATGGACTATACCAGCTGTAATTTTTCAACTAGATGTTTTGCAGTTTTGGCACTATCCTGTTATCTCCCCACCAAGTTTTAATATGGTTAAATTAAATGCTTCATTAGGTCAACTGATGATTGGTTAGGTTAAGTCATGATATTTTTGTTAGCTTTTTTCCTATTTTGTCCATTGGTACATCACCAGAAATGCCATAAGCTTTATTTTGATATATAAAACTAAAAAGTTCATCCTCAAAGGCAGGGTTCACAAAATGAAAAATTACCATCACATCAACTGGGGATACTTGGGACATTTAGTTTTTGAGGCTTCAATAGCATTTTTAAATTAAAAAGGACTGAATTTGGGGGCATTTTTTGTTTAACATAGCTACTTATATATACAGGGTGTCCCTTAAGTCTGGAACCATAGGGAAAAATGATAAAAATGGCAATAAAAATGCTGGACACACTTTTGGGGACTGTTTGGTGAAATGAGCAAGGATGGTAGCAGCTGTGTCATCATTGGTGGATGTCCTCAGAGGTCCACTGCATAGTTTATCTCCTATGGATCCTGTTTCTCTGAACTTTGTTACAAGTTTGCCAACACAGCTGTGTGTTATCAGCACGCAGTCCAGATGCAATCTGTTAAATTCCTCAGCAACCTCCCCCTGACTCCAATTTCCTATGAGCAGAATTACCTGGATGCGTTCTTCCTTACTCAAAGACATCATGAGCACTTGCATAAATAGAAAAACATGAATTACTTATTTTACCCTATGATTCCAGACTTATATAATTTATACTGTACAGGGTGTCCCATAACTATAAATACCAAGAAGGTCAATATGTCCCAAGTTACACCCACTGTCCCAAGTATACCTAGAGGACCCCCACTGGGGGTCCTCTAGGTAAAAAAAGGGTAAAAAATAATGGTAATTATTCGTTTTTTGACCCAGTCTCTTTTTATAATGAGAGCAAACGTTTCTGGTCAATTTTGAGGTGTTCTGCACGAATCTGCCATCCGTTTCCTGTGCAAATGCGTAGTTTTCGAGATATCATCATCTTGAAAACTACGCATTTGCACAGGAAACAGATGGCAGTTTCATACAAAACACCTCAAAATTAACCAGAAAAGTTTGCACTTGTCATTTTCGTTTAAACTAATGAATTTAAACAAAAATATCATGACTTAACCTAACCAATCATCAAGGGCGTACAGTTGACCTAACTGGTGTAACGTACTGAACTGTCCGCAAAACATTAGGACCGATCAATTTATGATGCGTGATCTTTACGGGGGCGGAGCCCCCATACTCCCGAGACCTAAATTATACAAATGATAATGTAATAACATGTGCCAACCTTGCATGGGTAGTCCGCTAAATTTCGCGTGCCTTTAAACTGAAATGAGACAGTTATTTTTAGGATTTTTTTATAGCACTTAAAGACCTTCTGGTCTTTTGTTAAAATATAAGCACTATTGCATTTAGGGCAGGTCACGGATGTCTTAATTATTCTGTGATTGAAAAAAAGGTCTAAACTCTTGTCTTCATCGAGGGCAATATGGCGGATCACGTCTTAAAAATCAAATATGCATAACTGACACGTCATACTTCGTCACAAAAAAAACAAACTGAACAGATGAAAAATTGCTAAAAATGATTTACTTGTAAAACAGGACAAATTGAATTACGAAGAAGTAGCCAGAATCACCAAATATACCAAAAAAGGTAGCCAAAATAAACAACTTAACCGAAATTTGGTAATTATTCGTTTTTTGACCCAGTCTCTTTTTATAATGAGAGCAAACTTTTCTGGTCAATTTTGAGGTGTTCTGCACGAATCTGCCATCCATTTCCTGTGCAAATGCGTGGTTTTCGAGATATCATCATCTTGAAAACTACGCATTTCCACAGGAAATGGATGGCAATTTCATACAAAATACCTCAAAATTAACCAGAAAAGTTTGCACTTGTCATTTTCGTTTAAACTAACGAATTTAAACGAAAATATCATGACTTAACCTAACCAATCATCAAGGGCGTACAGTTGACCTAACTGGTGTCACATACTGAACTGTCCGCAAAATATTAGGACCGATCAATTTGTGATGCATGGTCTTTACGGGGGCTCCACCCCCGTACCCCCCGAGACCTAAATTATACAAATGATAATGTAATAACATGTGCCAACCTTGCATAGGTAGTCCGCTAAATTTCGCCTGCCCTTAAACTGAAATGAGACACGTTTATTTTTAGGATTTTTTTTTACGATACCTAAAGACCTTCTGGTCTTTTCTTAAAATACAAGCACTATTGCATTTAGGGCAGGTCATGGATGTCTTAATTATTCTGTGATTGAAAAAAGGGTCTAAACTCTTGTCTTCATTGAGAGCAATATGGCAGATCATGTCTTCAAACTCAAATATGCATAACTGACACGTCATACTTCGTCACAAAAAAAACAAACTGAAGAGAGTTCAATAGATGAAAAATTGCTAAAAATGATTTATTTGTAAAACAGGACACATTGAATTATGCAGAAGTAGCCAGAATCACCAAAAATAAGAAATATTCACCAAATAGTCGATAAATATATATTGAAAAAACACCAAAAATAGGAAATATATTTTAATAAAAAAACACATTTTATACAAATTTGCACAATATAATATATATATTTTCTTATTCAATATATATTGCTGTTATAGCTGGGTGTGACTGGGTCAAAAAACGAATAACAACCCAAAATTTATATACATACATATTAGAAAGTAGAAAATATTTTTTTTATAAAAAAGTACATTTTATACAAATTTGCACAAGATAATATATATATTTTCTTATTCAGTTTTGATTGGTTATTCAATATATATTGCTGTTATAGCTGGGTGTGACTGGGTCAAAAAACGAATATTAACCAAAATAATACTTTTGCCTTGATGCATTGGGTACCACACAGTACTGGATTTTTCCATAATACTTTCATGTCCGAGACTTCCAGCAAAAATTTTAATTTATATTATGCTAGCTCATCATTTAGGACGCAAGTTTAAAGTAAAATAAAAGTTTTGACAAACTAACCTGAGAATTTTCTTTCTAAGCATGTTCGCGGGAAAACTTTTCATATTGTTAAATAAAATCTGGCTCGCGCGATATGGAAAATTCGAGTAGATTTTGAAGAGTGGACCCTGCCTATTCTTGAAACAAGCATGCTAAAAAATTAAAGGGTCTGTAAACCCAGTATCTCACCCCTTCAATTTCCGATGACATTGCTTTTAAATTTTTCTCATGAACTTTTGCACGAAAAACATGCAAATTCTCATGTTCCTCACCATCACTGATTTCCAACTTGGTATTTGCAAGGGCATGAACTGGATTAAACGATTTTGATGTAAATTTATCCATTCTAAAAAAAATATGAAGTTAAATTTGAGAGACTGAAAACTTATTTTCTAATAATAAATATTAGACTTTCATTAATAATGTAAATAATGCGCATTTCTTTACACTCTCAAAAATCATTCGCCAACTTTTTAAACTATTGTTGTTGTCGTTGTTCTTGCTCAATTTGCTATTTGATTGGTTGTTTGTTTCGTTTTACAACCATAGTTACATTACATTTGGAAAACATAAAACCACTCGGGCCTATCGAGTTTAGCCCAAATGTGTAATATTCCATTAAGAATGCCACATGGTATAATGGTAGAACAGGTTCACTTATAACCAAGGTCTACAAGAAGCCGGAAGCTGAGATGACGCAATGTCTGTTTACTGAATAGTGTCAGTTAAAATGACTTAAATGAAGTAAAATTCCATTAATAATAATAATAATAATAAATGAACAGACGATGACACGACTTTCAGAACAAGATAAGTATGACGTAATAAATCCCCTCGTGTTACCAGTTTCATGGCAATGACTCAGCTTTAGATTTTCCCATAGGATCTGTTCCATGAGTTATATATTCCACAATGATGAAACCTTATGAATGAGATTCCCACTGTTTTGTAATTTGGAATATTCACATGGAAGGCGCTACGAACTAATTTTAGCATGAATTTTTCTGAATGAAAACAGGACTTATGAAATTGTTATTAGCTCATATTAGACTATGGTGCATTTGAAGGTAATGAGACTGATAACCTTTTCGGTTAATATGAGTTTTATCGCACTCAGAATATCAAAAGCAAATATAATTATAAAATATTAAAGCATAATTTTCTCATCATTTTCATATAAGTCACTTTGCTCGCAGATGCGTACTTAACAAATTATGTACATTTGAATATTATTATTATTTCCCGCCCTTCCAATATTTTGATTGGTGACGTCATGAGAACATGATATATGAGCTAGATTTTTTAAGTTCTTAGGCCTTTTAAGTTGCTAGTCTACTTCTGTTAGGTTTTGATAGATGTTTGTGGCGATGACATGTGAACGGTGCGAATATTATTTTGAGGATTTAATATACTCTAGGCTAGGTTAGCCAGGGTTAGGCTAGGTTAGCCAGGGTTAGGCTAGTTTAACCAGGGTTAGGTTAGGTTAGCCAGGGTTAGGTTAGGTTAGGTTAATTAATTTTGGTATTAATTAACCTAACCTAACCTTACCTAACCTAACCCTGGCTAACCTAGCCTAACCCTGGCTAACCTAGCCTAGAGTATATTAAATCCTCAAAATAATATTCGCACCGTTCACATGTCATCGCCACAAACATCTATCAAAACCTAACAGAAGTAGACTAGCAACTTAAAAGGCCTAAGAACTTAAAAAATCTAGCTCATATATCATGTTCTCATGACGTCACCAATCAAAATATTGGAAGGGCGGGAAAAAAAATGCAAAAATGTCATAATATTCAAATGTACATAATTTGTTAAGTACGCATCCGCGAACATAGTGACTTATATGAAAATGATGAGAAAATTATGTTTTAATATTTTATAATTATATTTGCTTTTGATATTCTGAGTGCGATAAAACTCATATTAACCAATTTTTTTTATATCCTTTCGGAAGTGGCTAGTTGGAGAATATTCTCCGAAAATATTTGGCACTTTTTCAGAAAAGTGAGTTACAGATTATGAAGTGTCCAATCAGGGATCAGAAAACAAAGTTACAATTATGAGCTGTTCCTCGGGTTGGGTACGATTCGATGTGGCCGACTCGATGCGACCCAACTCGATGTGGCCGACTCGATGTCAGGACAACTCGATGTCAAGCCAAGTCGATGCCAGGCCAAGTCGATGCCAAACAGTGTTGTAGTCGAGTCTGAAGCCAAGACCGAGGCCGAGTTCAATAATTACCTTGCCTACCTAACCTTACCTAACCTAACCTACCTACCCTACCTTACCTAACCTTACCTACCCTACCTACCCTACCTTACCTACCTTACCTAGCCTTAATTATTTTTTATGCTTTACTTTTTCTTCTTAAAATACCCTTAAAAGATAATAAAGCACAATATGCTTCGACTTGGCATGGCATCGACTTGGCCTGACATCGACTTGGCTTGACATCGAGTTGTCCTGACATCGAGTCGGCCGCGTCGAATTGTCCCATCCCCCCAATCAGGGACCATGTTTATTTCTTCCAAAGGCTGACCAATCAGAGGAAGAAAAATATTTTTACACCTAAAATTTGATACTATTTAAATGTACTATAAATGTACGGTGTACGGGTGGTAACAACACAAACCGAGAAAAACAAGTCTTCTTTAAAAATACGGACTGAGTTGAGGCAAATACATTATGTGCATCGGACTCGTCACTGCACCCCCTCCCCATTTCTCAGACTGGGTTAGGAGAGTTCATGGTTGAGTTATCTGCAATTTACAATGGAGGGGCATGAGCAATGTACATCTTAAATGTCTCGTATGTAGGAATGCAAGCCAAAAATTGTTTGACGACTGCCTTTGAAAATGAACATGGAAGAGTTTAGTGAGAGGAACGTAATTTCCATATTACAGTTAGTATTAATACAAATCTATAAACATTTTAAAACGAAAATTAAAAGTAAAAATTAAGATGTAAAAATTAGAGAATATTTAAATTTACGAAAATGCTTTTTTAATAATAAATTAAAATGTATATTTTAATATAAGTTATATGCAGTGGTGGGCACCGTTAACCAAAAAGTTAACTTCGTTAACCGCTAATCCGTTAACCAAAAAGTTAACTTCGTTAACCGTTAATCCGTTAATTCGTTAAACATGTAACGGAAGTTACCGATAAACCGTTAACGTTAACTTTTATTATAAAAAAATGAAAAACACAATATATATAATTTAATTTTCCCTCTTCTTCTCGTTCTCCATTTTGTCCATGAGATGCATGTTGCCCTTCATGAAAATTAGCATATCAAAGTTTTCATCAGACAGGGATGATCTCTTGGCCCTCAGGATGTCCTTGCCCATAGAGAACAAACGCTCCACTGCAGGGGATGGCTGTGTTGAACTTTATGAACAAGTCCACCAACAATTGCTCACCCAAGAAAGTACCGGCAGGATCAACCGGGTAGAAAAATAATTATGGAGATTTTAAAGATGTGGTACCTAGAAGTACCGCCAGGACATAAAGGGTTAAGGTGAAAACGCTCCCATTGTAAGACATCAATTGACTTAATTTATGTCATCAAAGTGACATGAGAATTGAAATCTTACCTGATCAGTTTTATGGTTCTTGAAATGTATCAAGGAGACTACTAATAAGGTACTCACAGACATATTATAAATATACATGACTTACTTGACAACGATTATTTTTAAATATTCACTAGCACAAACATGTTGCGCAAGAGACAGACTGCAAATGAAACGAATGTAGTTATTTGTTGCAATTGTTACATATATATTATTGAAAGTGCCTTAAAATGCTCGTGATATTTCTTGAAAGAAGTTGAAACATTCAACTCAAATGGCAAATCTTTCCGCCTGGTTTTACAGTCGACCATGTTTTGCTCAAACCAATGCCATAAATAACTACCATATTTGGTAAGACACAAATTGTGGCGACGGAAACAAATATATCGCCTGATTTTGCACTGCGGAAACGGAAATTCGTTCATCACTATTAACAGTGGCGGATTAATTGCGCACCTGCTCAGCACTGAAAATAATATAAACTTTTAAACGTTTATTTATGAATTTTTTGGGTTAACGGACTTGAGTTAACGGAAGTTAAATGTAACGGAAGTTAATTAGTCCGATAATGATTTTCAAAGTTAACTTAAAAGTTAAATCGTTAACGAAAAAGTTAACTTCGTTAATTAACGATTAACGGATTAACGGTTTGTGCCCAGCTTTGGTTATATGTTATGTAAGATTTAATTGGTGTAAGCATTAGAATAGTTTTAAAAACCTAATGATGCTTGAGTGACATGAAATTAATATTTTTAAAAATTCTATCGCAAAATATAGGTACAGACCATAGACGCAGGGCCGAATTCCCCATTATGCCATGTACGCCATGGTGGGATCTCAAAATATTTAAGATATCTTTCGATAAATATTCCTGAATATTATTCTAGATAACAATTTTCCATAAATATTATCGTAGATAGATATTATTTCTATATTTTATTTTAGGTGAGTATTACTTCTTCATATTATTCTAGATAAAAATTATTCCTAAAAGATTAGTAAATATTATTCTCGATAAATATTATTTATAAGTCTTACTGTGGATAAATATTTTTTCTCAGTGTTAGTCTATGCTAAATATTACTCTACTGTAGATTAAAAAAAAATCCTAAATATTACTGAAGATAAAAAACGTATCTAGATAAATTTAGTTTCTAAATGTTAATCTAGATAATTATTATTTCTAAATATTACTCTAAGTAAATATTTTTTCGAGATATCACTTTATAACTTCCTTTTATATATATATATATATATATATATATATATATATATATATATATTAACTGCAAACGACACACAGTATAATTAATGTAAAGAACGACGCTTGTTTAGAAGAGTGTCCGCACAAGAAGAGGAGAGAAAACGAGCAATGAAAAATGAGGCACCTCCCGTGAATCAAACCCGGGATCATCCGATTACCGGTGTAGTAGTTATCATATCTGACCGTAATCGGATTATCCCGGGTTCGAGTCCCCGGAGGTGCCTCATTTTTCATTGCTCGTTTTCTCTCCTCTTCTTGTGCGGAAATTCTTCTAAACAAGCGTCGTTCTTTATATATATATATATATATATATATATATATGATGAGAATCTGCAGGGAGCAAAAGGGAGTCACTTGGTCCCTACATGTATTTCTTATTCATTTTTTTGCAAGCGAACCAGAAATAAAAGTGTTACAATAGAAAACCAAAAAAGTGTATTGGGCAACTCAATCACATGAATAATGAAACGTTATCGTACATCCGCCTCTTAAGTGAGACAAAAAAATACCAAAAAGATAAGTTTGGGGCCGTTCAAAACTTACGTAACGCAAGTTTTGCTGAAACTTGACCCCCCCCCCCCCATCCCCTTATAACGTTCCATAACGCTAGACGAGACATCCCCTATTAGGGATTACATAACATCTTAGTGGGTGTCTGGTCTAGCTTTACGGAACGTTACAAGGGAGTGAGGGTGTCAAGTTTTAGCAAAAGTAGCGTTACGTAATTTTTGAACGGCCCCTTTTAGAACAAATAGCTTATGCACCTTTTTTTTCTTATTGATCCACGCCGGACGACGATATTGCTCAGACTGCTCATAATTCAAACGCAGCGTTCTCACTGACTCTGCATGACAGTGGCATCAGGTAGTTAATAAAGATTTCAGTGAGAGAATGCTGCCATTTTCATTTACTGTAAGACTGGAAGTCAGAGAATTCCATCACTTTGTTGAATTCACTGCAAATGCACTGCGTGCCAAAGAAATTTACGGCCCCCAGACAGCAGCAACCAACACTTGCGACACACCAAGTTCACCGAATGAGCGGTACTGGGCATGTAGTCTACAAGATGGTTGATCTCCAGTAAGCGAGCCTGTAAACCTGCATATTTGCCAAACGTATTGGCGGCAGTGTCATAACTCTGGCCTCTACAATCATCGATGCTGAGATTAGGGTTCGGCTAAGCGTCCAGCACATACCTTTGCACTCTTTCTTCCGAATCGTACTACTGGTTTCCCACTCAAACTCACGTACCTCACAATGAAAGTTAGCTTATCTGTGTAACTTACACCTGGAGTGGAATTCACAAAATTCGAAAAGTACTTGACTGTTTGCACTTCATCACACAATATTCCCAATTTGCTGACTCATAACATGGGTTAATTCATCACAACTTGTAGAGGACATGTAGCTTGTCTTTCCACGACCAGGATTTCCGTGTGTTGGAATGTCCTCAGCAAAAAGGAATGTACTTACATGATTGGTATTATGTTTCTGGAGTATTAATTGTATAATTTCACATTAGAATTTAACACATCTTGCACCGTTACCACAATGAAGGAATCTGGTTGTTGGTATCAAAATGCCCCGCAAAATTATTATTTAGAATAATATCTTAAATAATTTGGGGCTCTCCCAAGTCTTGGGGCCGTACGCCATGGCGTACTTGGAGTAATGGGTAAACTGGCCCGGTGTCTCACATAGCCACAAGTTTGCTGTGTCATGAGGACGGGAGATCAGCTTTAATCTTCTTCAAGACGTTCGAACATTGAGTCGACGCATAAAAGAACTTCTGACCATCTCTCACTGTCCGAAGACTTTTCCTTACCAAGGGAATTCTGCACGACTTTGAGAAGGCGATGTTGAGCGAGTGTGCTGTGCAGTGTACATAAATCGCCTTTGGATACTCTTCTAAAATAGCCACTCGCACACCGTTCAAGTAACCACTCACTGCAGAAGCGCCGTCGTAACCCTGACCGATCAAGTACTGCGGGTCGATACCTGACCCTTTGAGCCTCTCTGTAATGATCAGTGCCAGTCCCCGACCATGGCATCACATAATGAGATAAACATCAGAAAATCTTCACGAAGAACACCATCCTCGTTAGTTAAGTAACGCATGCAAAGGGACATTTGCTCGACTGGGGTAACATCGGTTGTTCCGTCAGCAAGAAGTGAAAAGCATTTGGCCTTATTCAACTTCCTCATTACTCATCTTGGATGGGTTCTCTGGAAGTATCTGTTTATGAGTGAGTTCTGAATTATTGGAATCGTATACATGGCATTTGCGAGGAGGATTCAAGGTGTTTCTTGAGAACAGTGTCACGGGACATGTCACGAAACCTCGGCAAACCTCGTCGTTGATCTTTCGATACTAAATGCATTTCCTCTTAAAAACTCTTAAAAGATACCATTACCAATTAGGGTGTCTTTTAATATAAAATATTTTTTTTACGCAACAAATATGCAGGAATACAGTATATATATATATATATATATATATATATATACATTTAAACTGCAAACACGCAGTATAATTAACGTAAAGAACGACGCTTGTATAGGAGAATATTCCGCGCAAGATGAGAGAGAGAGAACGAAACAAATTAAAAAATGAGGTAACCACCCGGGAATCGAACCCGGGATCTTCCGATTGCCGTTCAGATATGATAACCATTACACCATGGGCCTCACTCAATCAAATGCCGTAATTCCTCTACATACGCGCAGAAACCAATGCCCCAAGGGGGCACCTCCCGCATGCCGTACATTATATACATTTAAACTGCAAACACGCAGTATAATTAACGTAAAGAACGACGCTTGTTTTTTTCATTTGTTTCGTTCTCTCTCTCTCATCTTGCGCGGAATATTCTCCTATACAAGCGTCGTTCTTTACGTTAATATATATATATATATATATATATATATATATATATATATAGTGCCCAAGAAAGCTCTGAAACAAAATAAATCTTCATATCTTTTAAAGACAGTGACTTACAACACTTTGTAGCTAAGCTCACTAAGCTTATGTTAAATATAGATTTCAGTTTAATTAGTTAATTATTAAGTACATATTACCAATGGGTCTACTAAAACTTTGTCTATTTTTTTTTTAAAAACTGAAAGTTCTCTTTACCAAGTTATTTTAAGTTATTTTAAATTAAGAAAGATAATGAATTTTGCCACAAAAATAGATTTTTTTCAGCAGTTCCTTAAAGCCGAATGCTGTTTTCTATGACCTTCGGGAGCCTTCCCTTCGAAGCAAAAGTAAATTCGACTAAAATCATTAGCGATAATGATTTTTTTTTACCACAAAAATTGGTTCCTGCATGAGGTCTTTGAAGCCGAATGCCGTTTTCTATGACCTCACGTTTTCCATTCGAAGTGAAAATATATTCGACAAATATAATTAAAGGTAATGAATTTTACCACAAAAATTGGTTCTACGGTAGTTTTGGCGAAGCCGTATGCGTTTTCTATGACTTTGCGCCTTCCTCTCAGAAATAAATTCGACTAATATCATTAAAGAAATTCAATTTCACCACAAAAATTTGCCTCTTGCAGGAGTTTTTGAAGCCTAATGCTGTTTTGTGTGGTAAGTATGGGGTTAAAGATAGCGAAGCAGAATTCTACACCTGTTTTCGTTTCCTGCAAAAATAATTTCAATCATAGGAAAACAGCAAATTAGAATCAAATAACTTGTCCATGATCCATGGGTCTTACGAAGGAGTAGAACACATGTTGGCTCAGAGACGATAAACTACAAACTGTGCATAACTATCAAACGTAGAGTCAAGCAAGTGCCTGTGCACACTTTCTTTTTTATCTAGAAACCTTCCTGCACTCTGATCAAAACTTAAAATAGAATAAATACAAGTAGTTACATCGTGTGTGAATTAACAACTATTTTTAAATTTACATTAAGAGATTTCGTGGCTTGGTTGGCTGGAAGAGTTCGCGCGTCCCCTCCCTTCCGTGTAAGTGTGTAAGTAAGAATGGTATTAAAACAATCGACCTTCATATTTCCACACAGTGGAAATTACATCATAATTAAGCAGTTAATTAACACTTTTGAAGAGCGATAAAGATTTTTAAAATTTCTATCTGAATCTTCCATGTACACTTCGAAAGGCTGTGTTATACCTTCGAAACTAAATAAGTATTTTATAGAAGTCCTTCAGAATGCAAACCAAAAAATATTTTTAGCGTTAGATATCGTGTATCAATAAGAACTTTATATAATCTATAATTGCCTCGACAGTGCATGTTAGATGATACTTCCCCCCTTTCGTATTTGATAGAAGATACGAATTACAGAACAATTAATGAGATAATAAAATTTGTAGCATAAACTATCATTGATATCACCCACTCTTATTGCTTACCATACTACTATGTTGAATTGTGGGTTGTAAACAAATTGTTTGACATGCTTGATTAGCCATTTTCCATATATACCTTATATGCATCCATTCGATTTGTATTAACTAAACTGAGATTCGCCTGAGAAGCCAGACAAATTCCAAAATGTAATAATAGATCTGTGTATCATCACTTTGGTCGATGTTGATATTCGCCGTGGCATACTTGCCAAGTTTACTTATATAACATGGATTGGTCGTTGTAACGAACTGACTTTATATATGATGTCTATAAGCATTGTACGTGGACTGACTCCCATCTGGTGAGCGAAGGCTCTTTGTGATCAATCTGTCACTTCCGATGGTCGTCTTGCTCGGTGGTCTGTCTCCATTTATTTGTCGAAGAACCAGAATTTGCGGGAATATGAAGTGTCTCATTTAGGAAACAATCCTGAATGATTGCCCATTAACGTGACCGCAAATAAATGGTGGTCTGAGTATGACGAGCGCGAACTGTATAAAGCATCTTTCGCAATCTACAAATGATTTAGACGTACAGGACATAATGTTTGTAGCAGGAATGAAAACCTTGTACGTAAAACCGGCTCTCTTTTCCTGGGTGATTATTTTGACAGCGCTCTCTCTCTCTCTCTCTCTCTTCTCTCTCTCTCTCTCTCTCTCTCTCTCTCTCGCTAAGTATGAGGTTAAAGACAACGAAGCAGAATTTTATACCTGTTTTCGTTTCCTGCAAAAATAATTTCAAACGTAGAAAAACAGCAAAGATATATATATATATCGGGTCGGCAAAAAAAAAAAGGAAGACCTCGAACTTTGGCTGTAAAATCCAAAATTATGGTCAGATTTCAATATTTTTTTCACACCCCACAACTAAGTAAATTTCCTCTACGGTGAGCGGATTTCAAAGAAAACTAATGAAAATTACGGATTTATTGAACATTTCTTTATGTCACTGCAAATTCTCCATTTACACTACTACTGCATTGTATGTGCAGATAAAAAGTTACAAAGTACTCACATATGGTGCTACCTTGATGTTAAAAAACTGCTTGATATGTTTACCACGAACCTCTACAACCATTTTTAGTCTAGGACGGAACTCATCTATGGCTTTATTGATTTGTTCTTGTGGTAGCTCATCCTATTTTTCCAGAAGAAACTGTCGTAAATGAGCGACATTTCTTACTTTGACCCGATAAATTCTCTGTGACAAATTTTCCCAAAGGCCGTAATCGACAGGATTTAAATCAGGACTGTTTGGTGGGCAAATTTAATACCGCTACCTGGTATTCTTTTGATGATATTTCCTGTTTTATCGATTTTCTCGAGAAGCTTGTCCAAACCTCCTGCAGTTGGCTTTAATTAAAATCGCTTCAATAATTATCAACTTGAACCTATGATTATCAAGATTTTTCTGGAATATTAGCCATAAATCCAATTTCTCAGCTAAAATACTAAGAGATGGCATACAAACCATAAAATTACCTAGTACTAATGTATTAAAATTTCATGGTTCTATGTACCGTATTTGCCGAGATATGAAGGATTTAAAAGGTCTCCCTTTTTTTTCTGCCGACCCGACAATGCAGTAGTAGTGTAAATGGAGAATTTCCAGTGGCATAAAGAAATGTTCAATAAATCCATAATTTTCATCAGTTTTCTTTGAAATCCGCTCACCGTATAGGAAATTTACTTAGTTGAGGGATGTGAAAAAAATATTGAAATCTGACCCTAACTTTTGATTTTACAGCCAAAGTTCGAGGTCTCCTTTTTTTTTTGCCGACCCGATATACTGTATATATATATATATACCTTTCAACCTTTCAAATGTTCCGCGCGATGATTCCTCATCTCACGAAGGTCAAGCTTGTCGCCCCTCCTCTCGAGTTGGCCTGGTGAAGTGTGAGTTGGTTTCTTGTACTCTCTACCTCACATAGCCAGGTACGCCTGGCTCATCGGGGCTTGTTCTGAGCCAGGCGTCTAATTTTCTTTTGAAGATGTCCACTGCAGCACCACTCGTGTTCCTTAGTGCTTTGGCAGCTGATTAAACAGTTTTGGTTCTCTCACAAGTCACAACAAAACTATTTTCTTTCAGGGTTAAGGATGTTCCCTGTCTAGCCTTTAATTTGGGAACACGACACAGTCTTCCTTTTCTACTTTCCACTGTTGTTTGGGGAGTTACAGGGTTTAGAGTAAGATTAGGGACTAGTTTCTCCATTATTTTCCAAGTGTAAATAATGGTGTGTATCTCTCTCCTCCTTTCCAGTGAATATAGGTTTAATTCGCGTAACCTTTCCCGGTAGTTTAGTTCTTTGCACCCCTTGATCTTGGCTGTGAACCTTCTCTGAATCCCCTCTAGGTGTCTAATGTCTTCTTTTTTATATGGGGATGTTAGGACCGAGCAGTATTCCAATTTGGGTATGATCAGTGTTTTCAGTAGAGGAATCATTATATTCCTATCCCTTCGTTTAAAAGTTCTCAGCATCTGCCCAGTTATTCTCTTTGCTCTGTTTACTGCTATCTTATGTTGTGTTTCAAATTCCGCATCATCAGTCATTACAACCCCTAAATCTTTTGCTTTAGAATTTCTCTGAATTTCCTGTACATTTGGGATATAATATTCCAGATTTTAGGTCCTCTCTTTTTCCGTACCGTAACAGCTGAAATTTCTCAGTGTTAAACTTTATATTGTTGTCTTCCGTCCACTTGTAGATTCTGTTCATGTCTGTTTGTAGAGATCCTATATCTTCTGGGTTTCTTATTTTTCTACTGATCTTTGTGTCATCGGCAAAGGATGTTACTCTGCTGTCTCTGATAACGTCCTTACCTAAGTCGGTTAGCGTAGTAGTGGAGCTAATACTGTTCCTTGTGGTCTGAGCTGAGGACCTCTGATTCTGATGAAGATTCTCCTTGTAGTGTAACGACTTGCCGCCGCTCACTAAGGAACTTATATATCCATTTCCAGTGGTGGGCACCGTTAACCAAAAAGTTAACTTCGTTAACCGCTAATCCGTTAACCAAAAAGTTAACTTCGTTAACCGTTAATCCGTTAATTCGTTAAACATGTAACGGAAGTTACCGATAAACCGTTAACGTTAACTTTTATTATAAAAAAAATGAAAAACACAATATATATATAATTTAATTTTCCCTCTTCTTCTCGTTCTCCATTTTGTCCATGAGATGCATGTTGCCCTTCATGAAAATTAGCATATCAAAGTTTTCATCAGACAGGGATGATCTCTTGGCCCTCAGGATGTCCTTGCCCATAGAGAACAAACGCTCCACTGCAGCACTGGAGGGGATGGCTGTGTTGAACTTGATGAACAAGTCCACCAACACTTGCTCACCCAAGAAGGCAGCATCTGTCAGCAAGTCCTTGGAGTTGGTCTCCAGCCAGGTCTTGACCAAGTTCTGGGCCTTGCCCTTGAGTGACCTGTGGCTTCTGCTGCTCTCTTTTGTCTGGATGACAGCACTGAAGAAGTCATCCTCCTCCTCCTCCTCGTTGTTGCTGCCCACTTCGTTGGACTGCTGCTTCATGGCCTCCTCGACTGTACCCTCCATGCTTTTCCTCACCCTGGCGACCTTGGTGTTGTCATATTTGTCCAGCCAGGACATAAAGGGTTAAGGTGAAAACGCTCCCATTGTAAGACATCAATTGACTTAATTTATGTCATCAAAGTGACATGAGAATTGAAATCTTACCTGATCAGTTTTATGGTTCTTGAAATGTATCAAGGAGACTACTAATAAGGTACTCACAGACATATTATAAATATACATGACTTACTTGACAACGATTATTTTTAAATATTCACTAGCACAAACATGTTGCGCAAGAGACAGACTGCAAATGAAACGAATGTAGTTATTTGTTGTAATTGTTACATATATATTGAAAGTGCCTTAAAATGCTCGTGATATTTCTTGAAAGAAGTTGAAACATTCAACTCAAATGGCAAATCTTTCCGCCTGATTTTACAGTCGACCATGTTTTGCTCAAACCAATGCCATAAATAACTACCATATTTGGTAAGACACAAATTGTGGCGACGGAAACAAATATATCGCCTGATTTTGCACTGCGGAAATGGAAATTCGTTTAATTGCGCACCTGCTCAGCACTGAAAATAATAGAAACTTTTAAACGTTTATTTATGAATTTTTTGGGTTAACGGACTTGAGTTAACGGAAGTTAAATGTAACGGAAGTTAATTAGTCCGATAATGATTTTCAAAGTTAACTTAAAAGTTAAATCGTTAACGAAAAAGTTAACTTCGTTAATTAACGATTAACGGATTAACGGTTTGTGCCCAGCTTTGTCCATTTCCCTACTTTCCCTGTTATTCCCATATACTTCAGTTTATGTATTATGATTCCATGGTCACACTTGTCGAACGCTTTGGCAAAGTCTGTGTATATTACATCAAAATTTCATTACTTTCCAGTGCATCAATAACGTTGTAGTGTTTCATTAGTTGTGATAGGTATGATCTGCCTGACCGAAACCCATGTTGGTTATCATTTAATTTTTTCTGAGTTTCCAAAAAGCCATAGATTTTCTGTCTAACTATTCTTTCAAATATTTTAGTGAGATGAGATGTAAGCGACACTGGCCTATAGTTTTTGGCCTCGGATCGATCTCCTCCTTTATATATTGGGACTATGTTCGCGCTCTTCAGGTTGCTTGGTATTTCTCCCAAGTCTAGTGATCGTCTCCATATCCAATATAGGGGCTCAGCGATTGCATTCTTTTGATCAGTGTGGCATTCCATTTGTCCGGTCCTGCCGCTGAATGTGCTTTTAGTTTCCCTATAGCTTGTATAATATCATCTGTCGTAAAGTCGAAGTCCGTTATACTTTCCCCTTGTAGTTCTTCTTCAAAGAACTCGTTTCTATCGCATATCAGTTTGTCAGTTTTTGGGATATTGAAAGATGATTCGTACTGAGCTCTTAATATTTCGAATACTTCTGTTCGATCATCAGATAAAGCACTGTCTTCGTTTTTCAAAGGTTTAATAGTCGCATGGTTTTTCGACTTCCTTTTTGCAAAATTATTGAAGTACTTTGAGTTAACCTTTATCGCCTCTATAGCGTCGCCTTCTTCTTTTTCTGTCTGCTTCTCAATTAGTTCCTGTATGACGCAATCGATACTCTGCAGTTTATCATTTAATATTTTTCTGATGTTATCTTTACAGTTACTTAATTTTGTAGTCACTCTTTTTCTCTTTCGAAACAATGCCCTCTTTTGTCTCTCGAACCTGCTTCTCTTTCCCCTTTGTTGATTTTTTGGGACATGTCTTTTCACAATTTCCAACATCTTCTCCTCTAAGGTCATTAGTATCTCTTCTGTTGTCTTGGCCTCGAAGATGGATTTCCAATCTACAGGGTGTCCCATAAGTCCGGCATCATAGAAAAAATAATTAAAAAAGGCAACACAAAAGCTTTTATTTACAGAACGTGCTCAATGTGTCCACCATTGTTTTCAGTACACAAATTCAGACGTGATACCCAGTCAGCAAGCACACGGTGAATGATGTCAGGAGTAATGGTGTTACATGCCCCAATAATGCGCTGCCGCAAATGTTCAACACTCCTAATTTTCTCTGCGTATACCAGCGCTTTCAAGTGGCCCCAGAGATAAAAATCTAGTGGCGTGAGATCCGTGCTTCTAGCTGGCCATTCCACAGGCCCTCGACGTCCTATCCAATGACCAGGGAATTGTTGGTACAGGTATTCCCCTACTTGGGTGCTGTAATGTGCAGGAGCGCCGTCTTGCTGGAACCATGTTGGGAAATTTCCTTCTTCGTTCAAGACACTGGGAAATGCTTCTTCCTTGAGCATACGTAGGTAGGTGCCTCCAGTGACATGTTCATCGAAAAAGAGGGGGCCTATGATGCGATCCTTCCAAATGCCACACCATACCATCACCCGAGATGCACCTTGTTCTTTTGAAGAGGTATACCAGTGAGGGTTGTTTTTAGACCAATAGCGGGTATTCTGTCGATTTACCTCACCATTTCCATAAAAAACAGCCTCGTCACTGAACAGAATGGTGGACGGGAAATTGGCATCCCGAGTATATTGTTCCGTAGCCCATTCACAAAATTCCATCCGCCGGTCGGGATCATCTTCGCTTAATTTCTGTAGGATCTGAAGTTTATATGGATGCCATTTGTGAGCATGAAGAATGTGATGGATGCTACTTTTCGACACTCCTGTCTCGGCGGACAATCGCCGAAGAGACTTATTGGGACTTCTGTTAAAATGAGCAAGGATAGCAGTCGCTGTATCATCGTCAGTGGACCTCCTTGAAGGTCCACTGCGTGGTTTAGCTTCTATGGATCCTGTTTCCTTAAACTTTGCAACAAGTCTGCTAACACAACTCTGTGTTATTGGCTCGCAGTCTGGATGCAGTCTGTTAAATTCAACAGCGGCCTCTCTTTGACTCCGATTTCCTATGAGTAGAATTATCTGAATTCGTTCTTCCTTGCTCACAGACATTATGGCCTGTAGAAAGAGAAAAATATGAATTATGGTTTGTAGAAATAGAAAAATATGAATTTCTCCTATGATGCCGGACTTATGGGACACCCTGTATTACTTCCATGCTGGATGCAACATCTTCCCAGTTTATAGCTTTGGAGTGAAAATTAAAAATTTTGAATTTGCTTCTTTCTCTTGTTCGTGTTCTTTCCTTTCTTGCTGCTTTTATATTGGTTGTTATTTCAATAATGTGATCCGATAGTTGGGGATATTTCTACATTATCAATTCGGTTGCTGTTGTTTGTGAACACCAAATCTAGGCAGTTTTTTTTTTTTTGTGTTTTCTGTTATTTCTTGTGTTAACATAAATTCATCAGCTAGAGCTAGTAGCATTTTTACCTGCTCCTGGTCTTCCCGTGTGCCCCACTTGTCCTGGTGTACACATATATTTTTTCCTATTCTTTTATATTTCATGAATGGAAAATTAAAATCACCACAGAGAAAAATATTTGGGGTTGGAGAGTGTAGATCTTTTACCCAGTTTCTTACCTCTGTAATGGAATCAGAGAATTTTGAGGTTGGCGTGTTCGGGGGTCTGTACATTACCATTAGTACCATATTTAAGTTTTCAACTTTTGCTGCTACACATTCTATGTAGCTGTTTGAGGTACTTGTAGTCATTTCTGCCATATGCCTTTCGCGTGTGTAAATAGCACATCCTCCTTTACGTCTCACTGTTTTGTCGGCTCGGAGGATGTTATAGTTGTAAATATGTATTTCATTTTTGTCAATACAAAACTCACAGTTTTCACAGTTCGCCTAGCAGTCCTTTAAATGGGTTTCCGTGAGGCATGCAAAGTCTGCTTCGGGTTTCTTGCACGAGTCCTTTCAGGTATAAAACTTTGTCCGGAGAATGATTTGATTTAAGGCCCTGAATGTTGGCTAGGATTATTTTTATTTTTTCTCTATCATTTTCACATACATTCGATTCGTTTTCCAATAGTGGTGCCGGTTTCATTGTCTTGTGGTCCTCCGAGAATTTGCCTCTCTTTATCTTTGTCTGTACCTTTTGTCCCGATAACGCATGAAGTGACTTTGTGCGTGCCTTCTGTCCAGCTCTCGGATTCCTATATTTGTTAGCTGACTTTGTATTTGCTGGATGGTATTTAGCAGCTGAATTGCGTTGGCTACGTCTAAAAAATTGGTTGCCTTCTTTGATGTTCGTTTCTCCTGTTCACCTGTTGCGTTCCTTTGAGGGTGGTGGTAACGGCATTTTTGTTCGTATTTGCACCTCCCATATCTTGCATAGGTGCTGCAGACAGTAATGTGGTGGAACTTGCATTTGTTTTCAAATTTGCAATATCCTCTAGTACAGGGGTTCTTAACCTTTTTTTTTAAGTGAGCAAATTTTTGGCACTTAATTACAGAGTGAGCAACATATATAAAAAAAAGCCTTTAACTTAAACTTAAAGTTTAAATTAGATAAATATTTAACTATTTAAATATTTCTTTAAACGCATGCAAATTTCATAATGCTTAATTAAAATTTTTAGGTATATTGAAAAACATCAATAAGTTCTAATTCTGCAGCTGCTAATTTCCTCTTGTTTGAAAATTTGTGTCAGATCATCAATCTCGAAATTTATGTAGTTTGTCAATAATTGAAAGTTTGGTAGATGCTCTTTTAAGTGTTTGAACCTCTCTTCGAACTCGTCACTAATGTTTTCGAGTGCTTTTACTACGAGTGATGGACAGTTGCTAGCAGTTTCAGCCAAACATTTTTTAAGTTCAGGAAAATGATTAAGATTCTCCTTAGAAACTTGGCTCTGAAAAAGTTTTTTTTTTTTTTTAAATCCCGTAATTTCCTCATATAAGGCAACAACAAAATTATTTTTTCCTTGCAACCTCAGATTTAAGTCGTTTAAATGGCTAAAAATGTTGACCATGAATGAAAATGTTATCTTGAAGTCAGCAGTAAAAATTTTAGGAAAAATATTATCCTTTTTGCTTTGCATTAGAAAAGCAGGCTTTGTTCGTGAGCAACATTTGCCCATTTGAAGAGCAACAGGTTGCTCGCGAGCGACAGGTTAAGAACCCCTGCCAGTGAGTCTAGTATAATGTGTGTTACATAATGTGGGATGTGCATAGATGTATTGCCCCATCCCGATATCTGCAGTACCCTTTTGCGTAGTATTTACAAACGGTATCTTCTACGCTTCTACTTCTTGTTATCTGGTTATCTTCTATGTCCTTAATTTTGATATTATCATTATTTTTCTTTGGCTATTTATTTCCTACGTTTTTATTTTTTATCTTTTTATCATTTTGTTCGTTGGGCAGTTTTACTACCTCGCTACTTTTACCTCTCTTTTCTTTCATCTATGTTTTCATTCTGTATTATAATGTTATTCATTATTATATTGTTATTCGTTATTTCGTCTTCTCTCTCATCCACCCGAATTTTCATTGGGACATTTCCAGACTCTTGTTTCCCCATTTTCCCTCTTTTTCTGTAACACTCGGATTCGCTTTCTCTATTTCTTTAAATACCGCAAAGGAGTTTACAGTCTGTCTACAGCGTCACACAGAAATTTGACTCCTGCGATCTGTTTAGCGTTCGAGACGAGGGATATTTTCCTATCATCTCAATTCATGCAGATAAAGTCGTGCGGTTTTTGACAGAAATCGCATCTCATTGCTGCCTTTTCAGTTGTTTCCAGATTACACAAATTGCAGATTAAGTGAGAATTTGGACCCATGGTCATGCTATTCATTAATTATCGTAAAAAGAAATACACACACAAATTATTTATTTATTTATTTTTTTCCCCTTTCTTTCTCTTTTCTTTCCTTTCGATGGTCGCGAGGGTTTTCTGACCTTTCATTTTATGACCTTTTTCCTGTCTTGTTTCAAAAATTTCTCGAATGCCAACCGTATTACGGTTTAAATATATACATTAAACTAGTGATAATTTATGTAAACTGTATTGCATTTTCTTACTTGTAATGAATTTCATTTTATAATTTATATGCAGAGATTCACTGATACTTTATACAATTTCGGGTGTAAACAAAATAAACCGCCAAGTAGTTTATTCCCTTCTTTTTGGGGTGTTAATACAGAGAGAGACAACACGTCTGTTCCCCACAAGGTACGAGCAAATATGTAGCACACATTATATATATATATATATATATATATATATATATATATAATATATATACAGGGTGTCCCGTAAGTCTGGAACCATAGGGCAAAATGATAAAAACGGCAATAAAAACTCCGAAGAGATTTTTGGGGACTGTTTGTGAAATGAGCGAGGATGGTAGCGGCTGTGTCATCGTCGGTGGATGTCTTCGGAGGTCCACTGCGTGGTTTATCTCCTATGGATCCTGTTTCTCTGAACTTTGCTACAAGTTTGCCGACACAGCTGTGTGTTATCGGCGCGCGGTCCGGATGCAATCTGTTAAATTCCTCAGCGACCTCCCTCTGATTCCGATTTCCTACGAGCAAAATTACCTGGATGCGTTCTTCTTTACTCAAAGACATCATGGGCACTGCATAAACTGAAAAACATGAATCACTTATTTTACCCTATGGTTCCAGACCTATGGGACACCCTATATATATATATATATACACGGTGAACCAAAAGTAGGTGGACAGTAGGTTGAATACGGTTTGTGTTATATTATATTATAACTATGGTGTTCATTATAACTATGGTGTTTGTGTTATATTATATTAAATATTATAACTAAATTTATTTAAATTTTATTTTGTATTATAGTATACAAAAAAATTAAATATGTATTCTCAAAATAAACGTTATCATTTACTGTCCACCTACATTTGGTTCACCCTATATATTATATATATATATATATCTTTCAGCCTTTCAAATGTTCCGCGCGATGATCCCTCATTTCACGAAGGTCAAGTTTGTCGCCCCTCCTCTCGAGTTGGCCTGGAGAAGTAGTGAGTTGGTTTCTTGTACTCTCCACCTCACATAATCAGGTACGCCCGGCTCACCGGGGATTGTTCTGAGCCAGGCGTCTAATCTTCTTTTGAAGATGTCCACCGCACCACCACTCGTGTTCCTCAGTGCTTTGGGCAGCTGAATAAACAGTCTTGGTCCTCTCACAAGTCACAACAAAACTATTTTCTTTCAGGGTTAAGGATGTTTCCTGTCTAGCCTTTAATTTGGGAACACGATACAGTCTTCCTTTTCTACTTTCCACTGTTGTTTGGGGAGTTACAGGGTTTAGAGTAAGATTAGGGGCTAGTTTCTCCATTATTTTCCAAGTGTAAAGAATGGTGTATTCTCCTTTCCAGTGAATATAGGTTTAATTCGCGTAACCTTTCCCATTGATCTTGGCTGTGAAGCTTCTCTGAATCCCTTCTAGGTGTCTAATGTCTTCTTTTTTATATGGGGATGTTAGGACCGAGCAGTATTCCAATTTGGGTATGATCAGTGTTTTCAGTAGAGGAATCATTATATTCCTATCCCTTCGTTTAAAGGTTCTCAGTATCTGCCCAGTTATTCTCTTTGTTCTGTTTACTGCTATCTTATTTTGTGTTTCAAATTTCACATCACCAGTCATTATAACTCCTAAATGTTTTACTTTAGAATTTCTCTGAATTTCCTGTCCACTTGGGGTGTAGTATTCCATGGATTTTAGGGCCCACTTTTTCCGTACTGTAACAGTTGAAATTTCTCAGTGTTAAACTTCATATTGCTGTCTTTCGTCCACTTATAGATTGTGTTGATGTCTGTTCATATACATGGAAAATGTCTGTTCTGTATATATATACAGTATATATATGAAAATTATTTCACGAAAGTAACACGTGAAAAATATTTATGATGAATAAAACCACGAAGGAAAGGAAACGCAGAATGGTGCTCAAGCGCTTTCGTCTAATGACATCCTCAGGAACACTGAAGTACATAAAGAGTTACAGCCTATATATAGGTTACAGAAAAAATATATATATATTCTCCCGAGAATTACATAAGTATGACCTGCCACTACCTTCACACATTGTTTTGGAACTTATTAAGCTTTGGATCAAAGACTGTAAATTCACTTTCAATAACGAGTATTATCAACAAGTTTTTGGGATGGCCATGGGCAATCCCTTGTCGCCCCTCCTCTCCAATATTTATATGGAGTTTTTCGAAATTACTTACATTCCGAGAATCCTGGGGGTTGGCATCCCTTGGTTGCGGTACGTCGACGATATTTTGTGTATCTGGCCCATGAATCGTGACCTGGATAACTTCCTCCTTCAGTTAAATGATCAAGTCCCCTCCATTAAGTTTAGTTTAGAAGTGGAACAAGACAACTCAATCCCGTTTTTGGATGTGCGTGTACATAGGGAAAGCCCAGATTTTAAGTTTAGTATCTATCGGAAAAAAAAAAACAATTTGTCCTACGTACACTTTTACTCGGGACATGACACCCCCACTAAGAAGGCCATTTTTTCTTCAATGTTTCTCCGCGCCCTTAGGATCGCCAGTCTGGAATACATCGATGCCGAATTGGAAAAAATCAACGGTATTGGAAGTGATCTGTGTTAGCCATCTGCGTTTATGGAATCTTGTCTCAACAAGGCAAAACGAACTTTCTATCGTGTGAATAATAACACTCGTACTTTGTCAAAAAATATTTTAGTACTTCCATTTTTCCCGGGCTTTTTAGGCATTGCTAATGTACTTAAACTTTTGGATATTAATGTAGTATTTTCATATAACAATATTGCGAAAAATATCATAGTAAAAAATAGCCCTACCAATAATTCAGGCATTATCCATAAAATTGGTTGTAAACAATGTGATTCCTTTTACATAGGTCAGACGGGAAAGGATTTGCACACACGTATAAAACAGCATCAATATTCCGTTAGAACAGGACAGTCGTTCAGTGCCCTTTTTGTCCATTTGTCAGAGTTATCCCACTGTATTGATTGGAATAATGCTTCAGTTTTATTTCACTCTAGCAACATTGTTAATAGAAATATTCTTGAGTCTGCCATTATCCAACTTACAAATAACTTCAACATAAGCAAAGGTCTTTTTCAACTCGATCCTGTTGTTTTGAATTCCTTCAGAACAGATTTAGATAAGAAGGGTAGAACGCTAAATCTTTGGTAAACTTGTATGCTACTCTAATAACTTTTATTTTTCAATTTATTTTTATATATATCGAACTTAAACAAGAAGGGCAGAGTGCTAAAACCCGGGCAGATTTCCAGTATAAATTTGTATTTTTTATATTTTTTATATAACATTGGTTGGAAACAATTCATTTGATCTTGTGCTAAAAATCGGTAGTTTTTCCTTACAAATTTGTATGCTCCTCCCACAATCCTTTAATGTTTAATTTTTATTTTTATCTCTCCGTTTATTGTATATATATAATATATATATATATGTATATTTTTTTTTTCTGTAACCTCTATATAGGCTGTAACTCTTTATGTACTTCACTGTTCCTGAGGATGTCATTAGACGAAAGCGCTTGAGCACCATTCTGTGTTTCCTTCGTAGTTTTATTCATATATATATATATATATATATATATATATATAGAGAGAGAGAGAGAGAGAGAGAGAGAGAGAGAGAGAGAGAGAGAGAGAACGTTCAGAAACGCAAAAAATTGTAGGTGGTTTCAAGCTTAGGACTGCTTCGACTCTATCCAAACAAACTCGAAGAGTGATATTTCACAGAGTGGCTCAAAGGACTCTTTGAAGAAACTTTATTTGATATGAACATAAAAGTACGCCCTAAATGTACAATAGTCAAATAAACAAAGGAACTGCATCAAGTCATGTAACGTCCACCATATCCTCACAGTTGATTTTCATATGCATATAGAGAAAGAAGGAATTCCTTTAGTTTTGAATATGATGTTTTCGAACACCTAAAATTTCATATTCATAAAGAGCCCGACTGTTAATTTGAAGGTTCTGGATTCGAGTCTGGGCTCGGACTTCAGATTTCAACGTTTAAGGTATTTCTGGGTCTCCCTAGCTGGGATTGTGGTTCGGGTTCTACATAAAGCCGTAGGTCCCCTCCGTCAAATGACCTTAGATTTTACAAATAAGCTTAAACAACTACAGGTTGCCTTCGCTTTATGCGACATCTCTTAATGCGATTTCGCTATTATGCGACGACCCTACTTCTACCACTCTCTCGCTTTATGCGAGAAAAATTCGCACTTATGTGACTGGCCCGGTTGGCTGAACAAAGCTCGTGCGACCAGTGGAGGCGCGCGCGGACTCTTCTATGCAGTTGGTGCAGGTGGAGCGGTGAGTTAGTAGCCACGCGAGGCAGCCCGCACACTCCCTCAATCTCCCTCACTCAGTGTCGCATTGTCCATTATTATATGCGACATACGCTACTTGATCTCATCTTGTAGCGTGTGGTTTTGCCATAACTGTTGACTTTAGTGATTAGTTGATGGTGGGTATTCAAGTAAATACCTCGTTAACCTCGTTGCAGTTCCGTGCGTTGGTCTCTCTTTACACGAAGGTCAAACCTGGCTTGATGGGGGAACGAGTTGCTCTCTTGTGCTCTCCACCGCACATAGCCAGGTACACCCGGCTCATCTGGTACCGTCTTGAGCCAGGCATCTAATCTTCTTTTGAAGACTTCAACTTTGACCCCTTTAACGTTCCTGAGTCCTTTGGAAGCTGGTTAAAAAGTCTTGGTCCCCTGACAACCAAGCTATTTTCCTTCAATGTTGAAGAGGTCCCTTGTCGGGCCTTTAATTTGGGAACACTACACATTCTGCCTTTTCTATTTTCCAGCGTTGTTTGAAAGGTAATTGGGTTTAGTTTGAGGTTTGGTGCCAATTTTTCGATAATTTTCCATTCTTCTTTCCAGGGAGTACAGATTTAGTTTACATAGTCTTCCCCAGTAGTTGAGTTCTTTGCAGCCATCAGTCTTAGCTGTGAAATATCTCTTATTATTTCTTTTAATGTTCTTTTTTTATATAATGTCAGATGATTGTTTTATTTTATTTGGTGATTTTTTATTAGGTTTGTTATGAAAGAGTGTTAGAAAGATTTTTTAGGGGGGTCAGTAGAGGTCCTGAAACGCATCCCTATTAAATACATGCAATAAATGGCTCTCTTTATGCGAAATCGCTTTATGCGAACTTTTTTTGGAACGCAATCCCCCCATAAAGTGAGGGCGACCCGCACATTCATTTCTTTTAGAAGAAAATGAAGGTGAAAATAATTCTTCCTATAACTTCTGTTGAAAAGAAAAACACTTTGAAGACAAATAGAGCTGAAGTGTAAGGTTTTGTATATTACTCCAAGGAATTCGGTGTTTCCATATATGGTCAATAAAGAAATAATTGAGAATGCAAAAGATGCGAAAGTTTCTGAGAGAAAGGCTCAAAGTATATCTATCGTTAGCATTATGACGGAGAAAGGGAATATCGGAGTAGTTACAACCATAAATCTAAAATTAGTCAGTCTGGAGCTCTTTATAACTTATTATTATTTAAAATACGTTAATAAAATGAGTTAAGATTTTTCATAGTATAATTCTCTGGAAAAAAGTTTTTGTTTTCCAGCTGTGGTCGTGTTTTCTGCAATATTACTGCTAAACAAAGTTAAGAAAGTTACCTAGGTCAATGCTTTGAAACTGCGGTAAACAACAGTCCAATGAACATTGTCTCAATCTTCGCATTTAATGCGATTTTCCCTTATACCTACGCCCAATTTCTATCATAGTGAAATCTACATTCCATTTGTGATGGGAATTTGGAAATGAATACTCGTATAGCTGAAATACCTTTTTATTATGCAATTTAAGCGAGGAAAAGACTGTACAAAATTAAACTAACTAATAGGCCACATAGTCATATTTGGCCTCGGATCTAACACTTATGAGAATAACTTTGTGGACAGTAGCGCCCACAGGATTTTCTGACAGGGGTGGATGGATCACTTTCACTACGTTATCAGGATATATATATATATATATATATATATATATATATGTATTATTTTAGTTGCTTAACCGCCGATTCGTACCGAGAGTGGTACATATCTTGGCGAGACAGAAGGTGGGTAATGTCGCTGGGATGGTAGTATGAGACTGAGGGTATGAGAAAGTTCAGTTATTGAATATGTGGGAGGTGGGTATGAGTTTAGATGCGGTGAAGTAGTTGAGAGTGGGTGAGGTATGATAAAATTGCTTCTGCTGAGAAGTGGGGGCCTTCGGCGAGTATGGACTGGAGACGTTCGGACGTGGGGATGCGGGACAGGTAGGGGAAACAGCTGTGGCAGAGGCCAGACAGACTCGGGCATTCGACCAGGAGGTGGACAACAGTGATGGGGGTATGGCAGGTGGGGCAGAGCGGGGCTGGCAATTTAGCCATAAGGTGACCGTGTGTGCTTCGTGTGTGCCCTAGGCGGAGACGGGCTAGAACCACCTCCTTATGACGGGACCTATGGAACGAGGGAGGCCAGTAGCCAAGTTGAGGTTTTATCCGCTGGAATTTGTTGTGTATAGCCTGGTCCCACTCCCACTGCCAGATGGAATGGAAGTGGGAGCGGAGAGTCGGGAAAAAAATCCGTGAAAGGGAGGGGCCGGGTGGAGACTGGCGATGAGCAAGCGGATTTCGCCTTACGGTCCGCCTCCTCATTACCCCGGATACCGACATGTGCCGGGACCCAGCAGAAGGTGACCGTCTTGTGTTGGGATGCCGTTAAGGAGTGGAAGGTTTGTTGGATGGTGCGGACAAGTGAGTGAGGGGGGTTAAAATTTTCAAGGGAAAGTAGTGCGCTTTGGGAATCTGAGTAGATGACATAGGAGTTGGCGGAGTGGGTGCTTATAATGTCGAGGGCTTCCAGAATAGAGAAGAGTTCAGCCGAAAAGACAGAGGCTTCACGGGGAAGGGGAACGGCTCTAGAGGGCGGTTGGGTCACCATCACCGCTGAGGCAGCCGCACCAACCTCTGATTGGGAGCCATCCGTATAGATGGGAACAGTGTTCAGGTGTCGGGTCACGTGTTCCTGGAAAAGCGACTTCTATACCCAAACGGTCGTGGTGACTTTCGGCATCGCACATAAGTCCCTGCAAAACTTGACGGGGGTGAGGATCCAGGGAGGATGGATATGATACGAGATTGGGGTGACTGAGGGAGGGGGCATGTTGGACAAAGGGGGAGGGTTCCGTTGTCAAAATTGGCACCTCCCTGTTTGTCTGTGGTTTCTCGGAACATCCGGGGTGACGACAGGGGGTACCAGTAAAACCGGGCGGGTGGGGGAGAGGACAAAGTCTGGATGGCCGATGAGGGAAGAGCCGGAGGTATGAGAGAGGCCGGGTCGGTGGGGATACAAGGGGATGAGCCAGGGTGCTCCCGTGGTGGGGTGGAGAAGATGGCACCACGGGGTAAGGGCAGATCCATGAGGCTTGAGGGTGCGGCCGAGGGTGCTCTGGTCACACTATGTAGGCGTGCCAGTGTCGCGTCCATTGGATCCTCGGGTGTTGAGTGATCTGCCCCGTGTCTCGCCCTAGGTGCTGGCTCGTGCACGTCAGCAACGACTGTCAACTTCTGCAGGGGCGAGTGCGAGGGTGAGAGGGTCATCGTAGGCGAGGTTAAGGGTGTAGGTGCTCGAGTTAGTTTTTAGATTTAGGAGAAGAGAGGAGGCTTCTTGGATGGTCGGTGGGTCTGGGGACTCACTCCGGTGTCTCCGCCTCGTTGATTTACCCCAGGCGCTAGGTTTGAGTGTGTTCTCGGAGTGCGGTGAACGCGGGGTCCCTGGGAGACGGGAGCCGAGAGTCCCGTTTCCAGAGGACTGGGAAGTGTGTAGCTTTGAAGATTCACTGTGGGTAGGTGTGGTAGGGGGACAGGCGGCTGTCGGGCCCGGCGTGGGGCCCGATCGGGAGGGGAGATGAGTAGTCGATGGGGGTTTGAGTGGCGGATCCGGACGGCGAGTCGAGGGAACTGAGCCGAGGGCTGCAGCATAAGAGATCCCCGGCCTCACCTCCCGACTCCGCACCCTGTCTCGCGCCTCTCGGAGGCTAAGGAAGTCCGGTACCTGCAGGCCCCGAACCTCCTTCTCCAATCTGAAGAATAGGCATTCGCGGGATGAAGGTAGGTGGGCGCCTTGACAGTTGGAGCATTTGGGTGTGTTGGGGCACTTGTCTGGGTGAGCGATTTGTCCGCAACGGACACACAGTTGGTGTGACTGCCGACAAACTGAGCTTACGTGTCCAAACTTGTTGCATTTAAAGCAACGGGTCGGGTCTGGGATGTATGGGCGGACAGAAACCTTGCAAGACGTGCGGTCTCCCATACCCCATACAATATGGTCAGGAGGGATTAAGGTATTGAAGGTAAGAAGTAGACGCGGGGTTGGGGAGGGGGTGCCTCCCTGTCGGGATATGAAGCGATGGATCTTCGTGACACCCTGGGGTGCGAGGTCCTCTAGGAGCTCGTTCACTGTGATCGACAATAGGCGGGTGGCGTAAATAGTGCCCTGACTCTGGTACAGGCGAGGGTGTGGGGAAACGGATACTGAGCAACCAATGACGTCGGTGAGGGAGAGTAGGGCTTTCGTCTCTGCGGCTGAGCGTGATTTTATGAGGAGGGAGCCATCCTTCTGTGGTCGTACATCATAGCGGCTGGAGTTGCTGCGGCTCGGATCGCCTGGAACGTCCGTTCAGAGTTGGACGGGGGGTGCCCAGAGGTAGGCCGGATCACTAGGAATTTGTGGATACTTGGAAGGGATAGGGAGGCTGTAGAATCGATGTGGACTGGGATATCCAAAAGTCGATAGGAAGGTCGTGAATGCCTTCTTCCCCGTCCGCCGCGGGGCTCTCTCCGTGGGGAGGCAGGCCGACGGCGGGTGAGAGGGGCATACGGGGATATGATACGAGATTGGGGTGACTGAGGGAGAGGGCATGTTGGACAAAGGGGGAGGGTTCCGTTGTCAAAATTGGCACCTCCCTGTTTGTCTGTGGTTTCTCGGAACATCCGGGGTGACGACAGGGGGTACCAGTAAAACCGGGCGGGTGGGGGAGAGGACAAAGTCTGGATGGCCGATGAGGGAAGAGCCGGAGGTATGAGAGAGGCCGGGTCGGTGGGGATACAAGGGGATGAGCCAGGGTGCTCCCGTGGTGGGGTGGAGAAGATGGCACCACGGGGTAAGGGCAGATCCATGAGGCTTGAGGGAGCGGCCGAGGGTGCTCTGGTCACACTATGTAGGCGTGCCAGTGTCGCGTCCATTGGATCCTCGGGTGTTGGGTGATCTGCCCCGTGTCTCGCCCTAGGTGCTGGCTCGTGCACGTCAGCAACGACTGTCAACTTCTGCAGGGGCGAGTGCGAGGGTGAGAGGGTCATCGTAGGCGAGGTTAAGGGTGTAGGTGCTCGAGTTCTTTTAGATTTAGGAGAAGAGAGGGAGGCTTCTTGGATGGTCGGTGGGTCTGGGGACTCACTCCGGTGTCTCCGCCTCGTTGATTTACCCCAGGCGCTAGGTTTGAGTGTGTTCTCGGAGTGCGGTGAACGCGGGGTCCCTGGGAGACGGGAGCCGAGAGTCCCGTTTCCAGAGGACTGGGAAGTGTGTAGCTTTGAAGATTCACTGTGGGTAGGTGTGGTAGGGGGACAGGCGGCTGTCGGGCCCGGCGTGGGGCCCGATCGGGAGGGGAGATGTGTAGTCGATGGGGGTTTGAGTGGCGGATCCGGACGGCGAGTCGAGGGAACTGAGCCGAGGGCTGCAGCATAAGAGACCCCCGGCCTCACCTCCCGACTCCGCACCCTGTCTCGCGCCTCTCGGAGGCTAAGGAAGTCCGGTACCTGCAGGCCCCGAACCTCCTTCTCCAATCTGAAGAATAGGCATTCGCGGGATGAAGGTAGGTGGGCGCCTTGACAGTTGGAGCATTTGGGTGTGTTGGGGCACTTGTCTGGGTGAGCGATTTGTCCGCAACGGACACACAGTTGGTGTGACTGCCGACAAACTGAGCTTACGTGTCCAAACTTGTTGCATTTAAAGCAACGGGTCGGGTCTGGGATGTATGGGCGGACAGAAACCTTGCAAGACGTGCGGTCTCCCATACCCCATACAATATGGTCAGGAGGGATTAAGGTATTGAAGGTAAGAAGTAGACGCGGGGTTGGGGAGGGGGTGCCTCCCTGTCGGGATGTGAAGCGATGGATCTTCGTGACACCCTGGGGTGCGAGGTCCTCTAGGAGCTCGTTCACTGTGATCGACAATAGGCGGGTGGCGTAAATAGTGCCCTGACTCTGGTACAGGCGAGGGTGTGGGGAAACGGATACTGAGCAACCAATGACGTCGGTGAGGGAGAGTAGGGCTTTCGTCTCTGCGGCTGAGCGTGATTTTATGAGGAGGGAGCCATCCCTCTGTGGTCGTACATCATAGCGGCTGGAGTTGCTGCGGCTCGGATCGCCTGGAACGTCCGTTCAGAGTTGGACGGGGGGTGCCCAGAGGTAGGCCGGATCACTAGGAATTTGTGGATACTTGGAAGGGATAGGGAGGCTGTAGAATCGATGTGGACTGGGATATCCAAGGGTCGATAGGAAGGTCGTGAATGCCTTCTTCCCCGTCCGCCGCGGGGCTCTCTCCGTGGGGAGGCAGGCCGACGGCGGGTGAGAGGGGCATACGGGGAGAGCAAGAAGCCGGGTTTTGGGGGCAAGTCTTGGGTAGAACCTGACTTGCCCGAAGGCGGCTGAGATGGGCTGGGGCGAGACCCCTGCCAACTTGCCAAGGGCATATTGAAGGTACTGGCTGGGGTCGGCAACGGAAAAGGAGAGTGCAAGTGTTCCGTTTCCAGAGGGGGTCAACCCCATCAGGATGCGGTCTTCCAGTGGTAGAGGACTCGAGGGCCTGGTTGCCCACCACCCGAGTATCGAGAGAAGGAGTAGTCCGAGGAGTAGAAGCAGAAGTCGCAAGCCGAGGAGGAGAAGAAGCCAAAGCAAGCAAAAAGAAGCTTCATCCCCCGCGCGCATCCAGCCACCACCGACTCCAACAAGGGAAAGGCGAATCGTGAGCACACTCGGTCCCACCGCCAATAGATGTCACGCAGGGGAGATACACCCGTACCCAGTCCCCGTACCGAAAAGGCGGCCACCCTCATCCAACGCGCGGTGAAAGATGGCAGGGACAGGGCTTGGGTTTGGTTTAAGAGCGACAAGTTTGAAGGACAGCCACCTCCCTCACCCAAGGTCCAAGGAAAGAGTCAAGTCAAGGTCCAAAACAAAGCCAAATGAAAAAAAAGCCAGAAGAGTGGGGGAAAGGAGGAGAAAGAGGAGGAAAAAAAAATAGGCAGGAGATCAGCCGCGTCCTCAAGCGGGTCCAATGGTTCACGAGGGCAGAGAAAGCCCTTACATCGAAGGAAGATGCATTTCCACATTGGCTCCAGAGGGACGCGCCCTATAGCTCCGGACAAAGCAAAGGGGGATATACCATATGTCCCACAAAAAAGTACACCCAACTTTAGATTGTACTAACTCCTCCAAAAATTGAGATATTTTGGATCTGTTTGTTTGATTTAATATAGCAAATTATTCTTTGTTAACGTTCAAATTTATTCATGTTTAAACGATTTAGTGTTTAAGCATCTGCTTTTAACTGAAGGGTACAGCAAAATGGGTTGCGCCGAATGATCATTTCTCCCAGCCAGATAGCTCCTCTTGCTTTAACCAATGTGCTACTTTTTACGTCGAAGGATATTGCAAATATTTTTTTAAAATAATTCGAACTTTTGTATCTAAGATACGAGTCATACATATAAATGAAGAATCTGAATTACTAAATTTATAAATAACTTTGAAACCCTTATCATGCAGTTTACACGAAGGCAGCGCGTTCTCATGGTCACAACTTATCTGCAAACTAAAAGCTTAAAACAAGTTCAGAATACCTTCGAACTGCAATTTCCCGATAGAGCTTCTCCAACTAAACATACAATTTTGAAGAATGTTCGGAAATACAAAGGAGGAACGGTCCTCAATTTGAACAAAGGACGTTCAGGCCATCCGAAGACGGCAAGAACAGACGAGAACATTCAGCATGTTCGGCATTTATTAGAGAGACATCCAAAAGTGTCCACCAGGCGAAATGGTACAGAACTCTCACGCATGTCATTTCATCGAATAGTTCGTGAGGATTTGAATTTGTACCCATACAGAATGGAAATTCGACATCAACTCAATGAAGGAGATCTACCTCGCCGCCTAAGATTTGCCCAGTGGTTTCTTGAAAAACCAGAAAGATTCACGGAACAATTAGTGGTTGGAGATGAGGCGGCCTTTTTTATGAATGGTCTAGTGAACAGACAAATCTGCCGTCAGTATGCACCAAAAAATCATCCACCTGACAATCATATCTACGAAAAGAATAACTCTAGACAAAAACTGTCTCTCTGGGTAGGACTGTGCGGTAATGGAGCGGTAATTGGCCCGGTCTTTTACGATGGTAATCTAAATGGTGAAGCTTACCTAGAAATGATAGACCGAGAAATCCTTCCACAAATACGTATTACTTATGGAAACCGATTTAATCGTATTTGGTGGGTGCAAGACGGAGCTCCTGCTCACAGGAGAGTTATTGTGAAGGAACGCTTGCAGGAAGTCTTCCACCAAAGAGTAATTGCTACAGGCCATGACATTGAATGGCCTCCCAGAAGCCCTGACTTGACCCCGTGTGATTACTTTTATGGGGTCATTTGAAAAATAGAGTATTTGCATCACAACCTATCAATTTAGATGATTTGAGGACTCGCATCACAGCTGAAATCAACTGTTAAAAGACAATCCAGATCTTATCAAAAGAGTGATGGGGAAGATGAGAGCTCGACTCCAGATTTGTATCGATAGGAATGGCGGTCATGTTGAAAGAAAACGAAACTAAGCATAACTTTTGCAATAAGCAATAAAGAAAAATCTGCTTTGTATCTTATTAAAATTATGTTAAAGTATCTATTATTATGTATTTGTCTTTTCATTACATCGATAGCACAAACATTATTTTTTCATTGACCAATTTTGCGCAATCCATTTTGTTGTACCCTTCAGTTAAAAGCAGATGCTTAAACACTAAATCGTTTAAACATGAATAAATTTGAACGTTAACAAAGAATAATTTGCTATATTAAATCAAACAAACAGATCCAAAATATCTCAATTTTTGGAGGAGTTAGTACAATCTAAAGTTGGGTGTACTTTTTTGTGGGACATATGGTATATATGTAATATTGGTAATTTATAGAGGATATTTAAGAAAACACCTTACTGCATAAGTAATCTCGAGTATTTATACTGTTATAAGTTAAACAAAAGCAGTGAAAGTACACTAACACATAGATAACAATTTGATATATAAAAAATATGTCATTTGTTGCACGTAAATATAAAGTTGTTTCACCAGTGTAAAAAATTTCGAGAAAAAAATAAAAATTTTGTAGGTAAATAATTTGATGTCGCCTACTTTATTTGCACCCATAATTGCTAAATTTTAGGTTAAACCAAGGCTGTATATACATTCAACGGTGTAAATATCATCAGATGGTATTATTAGCGTATATTTTCGGTAGATTTTCAGTAGTGTTTTATAAATTTTGGTGGATTCTTATATTTTATCAAAGAATTTTTGAGTTTTTGTATCAATTCGTAATTTCAGGTAAAAATTCAAAAATTTTGGTAGAGGTGCTAACACTAATTTTTGTAGATAATGATAACTGATTTTTATTTCTGTGCATTTCATGTACAGGGGCGTAACCAGACTTTTAAATTCTATACGCAGGCGGCGCGGGGATCTACGTCGAGCGAAGCGAGTTATTGTGGGAAAACCTGCCGAGCGTAAACATATATAAAAATAGTGCCATAAAATAAATAAGAACGGATAATTGCTACATATGATTAGAAAAACATCCACAATATAGCAATAAGTTTTTCAAATATTTTTTATACAAAAGAGAATTCAGGCAGGTACTTTTCTTGGTTGGCATACCAATATACCAATAACAGTACGGTTAGAAAGAAACAATGAATGATCCACCAAAATGATTTTATAGCTATGCGTAAAGCAGTTTGTTAAAATATCATTTAATATGAGTGGAGCATTTAAATTTAACAAATCATAAAACTAAACAGTGACATAATACAAATTTAACTAATTCATTTTTACTCAAGAAAATGTCCATTATAAGAGTCTTACTTCATCTGGTTCATACAGACTTTAATAAAAAAATAAAATAATTTAAATATGATGTACTAATTATTAATTTTCTATGCATGATATTAATAATAATAAGATATATTTCATATCAAAGTAATGCGCAATACAAAATGGACATATTAGAGCACGAGCATGCTATTTAAAACTATTCCCACTGCAGTAAAAAGCCATGCTGTGTTTCAGTAAAGAATTCTTCAACATTATACGAACATTAAGTATTACCCGCATTTGTGATGTGATAATACTGTATTGCGTGATAATTTATTCTAATGTCACCTTAATTAGAGTTAATATATTATTCATTTAATTTTTATGCAAATTTATATACTACATACTAAGCTTTTAATTGATTATCTATACTATCATTTTAAAACTTTTTCCAGTGCCAAATGACCAACTATCAAGAAATGTCATTTTATGGTATGATTTTCCTTACATCAATATACTCATTAAATATGTGTAAATATATTTTACTGACGGATATTTTGGATCAATGACGTTTTAAAAAAATTTTCCTGAAGGATTTTTTTAAAGAAATCTTGTTCAATTGCAAAAAACGTTCAAAACTTTTCGGAATTACGATGTGCGCAAAAAAAAAAAAAAAAAACTATACGCACGTAAGTATAATGCGTATACCTAGTTACGTCCCTGATCATGTAAATCTGCTTATAGGAAAAAGTTTCACACGAGTACATATAATAGCAATATTTACTATATATACATATTATGAACGACGGGGAAGGCACGTGTTCAAGTGCCTCCCACCCCCTGCGGGCACTACTGGTTGTGGAATGTAAAAATATTAAGATACAAATCTGTTGCACTGTTTAAAACTTTATATTTTTTTTATTTTAATTTTTCTTTTAAAAATTCCAAACTTATTTTATGTAGTAAAATTAGAACATGCAAATCATGGTGAGTGCTTGAGTTTTTATATATAGCTACTATACATATATCATATGCATTGACAAGCCAACTCGTTAATTTCTAGGGTGACATAGGAGGAACTTGACTTGCTCTTAGCAATTTAGATTAGTGGCACCGAGCATAGTCTTAGGAGTTAGGTCCATGTACAGTTTAGTAGTGTAAGCAGTCTGTTCTGGGGATGGATTTAGTACCAAACTCTACCAAGGACATTGAAATGATGATATACGGGCATGGCTTTATCACGAAAACTCAGCTTTCTTCCTGGATATATATATATATATATATATATATATATATATTACGAGTTTGTAGAGAAAGTGATGTCAACTTGTCTGTAAAATCAAAACGTTTTTACTTAGAATTATCGACTTCATGAAATTTACATTTATATCGAAGTGATATTATCCTTTAGAGTGTATTTGGTCTGCAACACCACTTTTACCAATTTGCATTGAAAATGGCCTGCACGAATGCATGAAGAAAATGTACAAGTGAAAGTAATAATTGGTTACTGGAAAAGAATGCGCGAGACAAGTCGAGCAAACATACTGAGGATATTAAATTTTTATATACATATACTCATGTGTATATATATAATTGTTTTAACAATTATACACCACAGGTAAACCATCTCATAAGAAGTATTAACATGTTTGAACTTGATATTTGCGCAGTACGGGGTTGCCACATTGGGCAATTTTTCATAGTTTGAAAACGAGTATGGTTCAGCATGGCTGCAGAGGTTGGCAAGATACTTGCAAAAATGTATCACTGATGCACGATACAAGCTACTCATAATATTAGTATCATGCGATCAGTATTAGTCGATACACGATAGAAGATACTTTTGAAATCACAAGGAATATATAAGTTACACGATACGTATCGACGATACAGTGCTTGATACAAGTTCTTTATTATAATATGTATCCTATAGTTTTTATCATAACAAATTACTAAGCACATCGTTCCACGAGAGCACTCGATGCCAAGACAGTTTTGTATTTTAAGAAAACCCGTCACTGACGCGTAATTTTTCAGCATTTTCTTTTAAAGAATTTTTTCAGCATTTGAATTAAATGAGGAATTTTATATAATAATGTAGAGTGTATCAGTGATAATAATATAGTGTTACACGACACTGCCAAATTGTGTATCGTATTTGATACAAGACCCTTGTGTATCGTATTTGATACAAGACCCAAGATATAATTGTATCAGTGATACAGAAAAAGTGATGTTACCCAGTTCTATACATAAAAATATAAAATTAGGATAGTTTTATTATACATAAAATTGCATCTCCCGTTCAGTTTCGTTTCAAGTACAATTCGCAGTTTAGTGAAGTGACTGCTCTATGAGCACAAATGTGTTCGTCCAAGCGGAACCTTTCAGTTCGCGCTAACATAATCAATGCATCTGACAACCCTTATCTGTACACGTAATGCTTTATCTGTTTTTGGCGTTCGGGGCACTGTTTGCTATGAAATGATTTAAGTTTTTAAACTGTAGCAATATTTTTAATGGTCAAAACTTTGTTAAGCGTTTAAAGCTCAAATTATCTATTAAATAATTAAAGAGTGAGTGAATTAATTAATTATTAGTGTAAAGTACTCGAGTGCGTGAAAAATTACTAATTAAGCGTTAAACCTCGTCGTGTTTATTGATGATGAGTTAGTGGGGAAGTATGGGCTATATGGAAATTAGAAGCATAGGCGTATGGGATGGCATTTTACTGGAGGGGGGGGGGGCGGAAAAAATTTGCCCTGAAAATTTTCAGGGTGCCCTGATTTCCGCATAAGCACTATGTGTAGCATAAAATAACATAAAGGTTAGAGTATGAGTAACATATATTAATTAAGTGGTTGTGAAGAACTTCGCAAAATTTGGAAGTTAATATTTCTGTTCCAGAAGACCGGTTTATAAAGATAATAGATGTACTTTTCGGGAGTTTCCGAGAAAGGTTTCAGGATTTTGACTCCCGAGTTAATAAAATTAATTTATTTGAAAAATTCTTTAAGTGGAAATGGAGAAGAGGAACCAGTTTTTATTTAGATGAAATTAGTTGAATTTTAGTGTAAAACTTTTTGAAGGTGAATTCCACGAAAGGATTTTAGTAGACTTTTACTCGCTTTTGTCAAGTGATCTGTTGTGCGTATATGAAACTATCGGCATTGTAGCCCATCACCACCTAAATGGGATCAGGGTTGCCGACCCAGCCTCACAAAATGTCGCTAAATTCATTTCAAAAAGTAGCCAAAACGTCGCCAGATGTGGAGTAGCCAAAATATCGCTAAAATTTCAAGTATAGTAGTCAAAATAGAGTAGCCAAATCACTTCAAAAAGAAGCCAAAAAGTCGCCAGATGTGGAGATGTGGAGCCATTCCACTCGAAAACGTTGACTATATTTCTTGCTCATTGGTCCTTTTATGTAAAAAAAAAATGCTATGCTGATAGTCGCACAAATATATGAGGCCATACAACCCAAAGGAATGGACGAGACTGGCAGCTCGACAAAAAGTAGCTAAAATTAAACGAAGTCGCTAAACGCTAAAAAATGTAGCCAAAACTCATCAAAAGTCGCTAAATTTAGCGACAAAATCCCTAAATTGGCAACTCTGAATGGGATCCGAAAAATGTGTTCAGTTTAGGAGTTTAGCGATTAGAATTTTGATGTGGTCTGCGATAGACTTCTGCGACATTCGTCCAGGGGCAGACTTAGGGGGCTGGGCGAGGGAGGCGATCGCCCACTAAACCATGAGGCCTCTAAACCTTAAAGGTAAAAAAGTGAAAGAAAGAAGGAGATCGGAAACATAAAGAAGAAACAATACAAAATACCTCATTGGAGCTTACTGTCATCTTAAGGAATTTACTTTTTTGACCAAAAACAGATACCTTCCTGCATTCTTTATAGGCAGAACGAATATGTGATATTCGTTGGCAATTCTGTCACACCAGTTGCCTGCCAATGTATTATAATCTCAGGTTCTGGAAGGTGACCGTCCCGCCCCACTAAATTGTGCTCTGGATCCGCCGTTGCATTCGTCTCCCATCAAATAAAAAGGTGTCCACTTCTGCTGTACAGCATTAGAATGACCTTTCTTCCCCTAGTGTAATTTCATGACTGGATACTACTGCAATGAAGAGATATAACACGACGGACATTACCTTTAATATATATATAATTTAGTGGTGGACCGGATATCCGCATCATTTTTAACATCCGCATCCGCACTTCTGACTGCGGATGTTATGCGGATATTACCTTTAATAAATTATGCAATTTACAATTAAATTAGCTTATAAAGTAGCTTATAAGGCCCAGTCATGCACATTTCATGTAAAGTATTAATTATTAATGAACAAACAAATATATAAACCTCAAAATATAAATAGCTGGTAACACAGAAAATTGAATGAAACTTGTTTCATTGAATTTTCTGTGGCTGAAACTCTTGAGAAAGTTATTATTTTTATCATAATGAAAACATTAATATTAATTTTAATTCTTATGCATTGCCTCCCATAATAGTAATATTACGAAATTTGAAAACTTGTCATATATTCATAATTCTATATTATATTGATAGATTAACTAAATATCCGCATTCGCGGATATTGAAATTAAAGATCCGCATCCGCAGATGTTGAAAAACTGACATCCGGTCCCACTAATATATATATAATATATATATATATATATATATATATATAACCTTTGGTTAGCTTCCGCCCGAATTGTTCATTCTGACGAAGGTCAAGCTTTTCATATATGAGATGAATTTCACAATATAAAACCTTGTAACCTTGTATTGTAGTTGTTCTGTGTCGGTTTCTCTTCACACACACACACACACACACACACACACACACACACCACACATATATATATATATATATATATATATATATATATATATATATATATATATATATATATATATATATATATATATAGTCATGCGGTTTCTTTTAGTCTTTTTAAAATTTGCTTTTACTGAATAGGTTTTATGGAAATTATTTTGTCTTGTTCACATTTATTTATTGATTCTAATTTCATATTGTTATTATCTAGCCTGATGATGAGCGTATTGCTCGAAACGTTACGCGCATTAAAGAAGACTTTTCATGGCATTTACATTCCTCCTTGTCATTGGATTTCTCCTAAATATTATATATATATATATATATATGATGCAAACCCACAAGGAAAAAGACAAATGATTCCAAGGCCTTTCATGTATTCAGAAGTACACCTCGTCAGGGAATGACCCTGACGAGGTGTACTTCTGAATACACGAAATCCTTGGAATCATTTTTCTTTTTCCTTGTGGAGTTGCATTATTCATTCACTTCACGTGTTTAATTGTGAAATTCATCTCATATATATATATATATATATATATATATATATAGCGTGTCCCAAAGAAATGTATACCCACTTTGTTCGATAATACCAGCTATGAGGATAATAAATATATTACTTTTTATATGTTTTTTAATAAAGAATTTTCTCCTGAATCTAAATATGTAATTATTTTTATTAAAAATTGAAGAACAAAAAAGTTACAGATGTTTAAATTATAATTATTATTTTCGAGACTTCATGTGCGATATTTTCTAATATTTTAACCGACTGTTTTGAGATACTTATGTTTAGTGTTGATATTGAAGCATAAATGTTGTAATTATTAGTTAATTCAAAAAATTTACAAATTCCATGGTTAAATGACACTTTATCCAAGATGTTCGACGTCTTCCAGAACGTTGTTTTTGTAAGTTTTGCACAGTGCCGTACGTCGGTTTCAAACTTATCTCGTATACGTGCAAAAATATTAGAAAATATCGCACATGAAGTCTCGAAAATAATAATTATAATTTAAACATCTGTAACGTTTTTGTTTTTCAATTTTTAATAAAAATAATTACATATTTAGATTCAGGAGCAAATTCTTTATTAAAAAACATATAAAAAGTAATATATTTATTATCCTCATAGCTGGTATTATCGAACAAAGTGGGTATACATTTCTTTGGGACACGCTGTGTATATATATGATACACACAGACCGTGCATGGAACAAGGAACTCTTCTAGGAAAATTAAATCCGCTATAGTCCGAGTAAGTAATGGTAAATGACAAACACTATAGTTTTTTCTTTTTCATGATGTTAGCCTGACGTGGGCAACGGGTCACTCGCAAAGAGGTCCCAAAAATATAGCTTCCCTCACCAGCTATCTACAAAGCAGATAGGATCCAGGTTTGGGACAGGATCTAGGGTTTAAAGCAGCCTAGCCCCACTATATTTAGAACCTCAATATAATCAAAAGACTCGTTGCATTCTGAGTTCATTCCCATCTTGAAACGGACATGTTATGTGCCTTGAAAAGTGGACGTTCAGTTCTGCCAGTTGAGGTTTAAGTTTTGGTTTTTGGCTAAAAATATAATAGTTACCCCTTTTTCTTTGATGTATTCAATCCGACGTAAATGCAGTGAGTCTTTAGATATATATTGAGGTTCTAAATGTAGTGGGGCTAGGCTGCTTTAAACCCTAGATCCTGTCCCAAAACTGGATCCTATCTCCTTTGCAGATAGCTGGTGAGGGAAACTATATTTTTGGGACCTCTTTGCGAGTGACCCGTTGCCCACGTCGGACTAACATCATGAAAAAGAAAAAAAACTATAGTGTTTGTCATTTACCATTACTTATTCGGACTATAGTGGATTTAATTTTCCCAGCAGAGTTCCTTGTTCCATGCACGGTCTGTGTGTATCATAAAAAACATCAGGAACCATTCTGAGTTCATTCCCATATATATATATATATATATATATATATATATATATACACACACACACACACACACACACACACACACACACCACCACACACAAGTCATTCAGTACTTTGCTGATGTAATATTTAAGTTTACGGATACTCTGTTTTTATGAAGCATTAATTTTAGCCTGATGGTTTATGGCCCTCTGTCGAACAGTGAGGTCACTCAATATGATAATAACTGACATTTTTCGTTATTTGTTGGTATGATATTTGATTGAATAGTTTGGTTTCACGTTCCATTACTTTCCCACGTACGGAATAACATGTTGGATAGCAAACTAATATTATAATTTAAAACAAAGTTACTTTAAGTGCAAGATTACCGAATTATGAACTCCTTGTAACAACAATATTATATTTGTCCTTTTCATTTTCTTTAATAACGAAACTCGCGAGAACCGAAGTCAATAACGACGTCTTTATAAATGCTGCAAAAACAAATAGTGATGATTTAAAATGTCGATTCCATTTAATTTACGTAGAAGAAATTATATGCCTGGTTAACTATTTGACAGTGAACTATGCCGATGGTTAGTTAGCCACACGATGAGTGAACTAACCATCTTTATTCGTTCTGTATAACAAGCTTAAATGGTTACATTATTATATAGCTATTCGGATTGGTAGTCAGCTAAGACATTCTCTCAAACGCAGAGTGTCTACTAGGCATCTCCAAAACCCTGGACCTAGATTTTGGCTCTCTTCTTTTTCTAGGGGAGGGGCACTTTTGCGGGCATTCACCCTTGGCCCCTCCTTCCCGCATACAAAAAAAGGTATCATTCCACTTAATATGATTCCCATTTAATTCAACGCCAAAGAGAGAAATCCACGAGCGAGAATCTCAAAAGAGGCAATTCTGAAATCGATCTATTCCCATTTTATGACATTCTCATTCTCAGCCACGAGAAATGATGGGGGTTGTTGTTTAACCTCCTTCGCAACATCTAAGGTCATATGACGGAGGGGATCCGAACCACGGGTCGCTACATAGTCTGCACGCAGCGGGCGGTCTCCCATCCAACTACTATCTGACCCAATGTCGCTTAATTTCGCTGATCAACGAGAAGCGATGTTACGACATTGGTTATGACGTAGCCCTGCAGTGTTTCGAAACGGAGAGGAGTAGCAGGAGCAGTTCCTTAATTCTTTAAGTTCTTGATTTTGTGATTGAGTTTCATGAAGTAAAAACGAAAGAGAGAGAGAGAGAGAGAGAGAGAGAGAGAGAGAGAGAGAGAGAGAGAGCGAGCATGCTTATATGTACCATGTCCCGTCTATCTTCTCTTTGATGGATCACGTTTCAGACAAGGACGTTTTCAAACATCATTGTAAATATACAACATTTGAACAAGGAAATTTTATGCTATAGAAAAAAAGGCACTCAAAATAAGTTATCGTCATTCATATGACTCTATAGTATGGTTTACAATGCTTTACAATTATATATATATATGTGTGTGTGTGTGTGTGTATGTGTGTGTGTGTTGTGTGTTTGTGTAGTTTCCAACATTTATGTACATGACGAATATGAGTATAAATATAATTTATGGTTTATCTCCATAAAATAAACAAATTTATGTATTATGTATTTTTTGCCCTTGGTGATGTAAACTCTTAATACGAAGGCCGCCCTTGCATACGAGTCTTGATTTCTTTTCTTATAATAATATACCACATATTGCTATAAAGTGATTAATAAAACATTTTTCTGCTTTTAAAACACTCGCAATTACTTTTAACGAGATACGAGTAAAAAAACTACTCTGAAATCATTGAATTATACGTATATATATATGAAAAAATTCGCATGTTACCACGTTTCTAGGTGAGATGATGCGAGTAGTTAGTTAGTTTCCCTACATTTACTAAAAAAAAAAAGTGTTAAAATTTTAGCATTGCCAAGGATTTGTTTATTTTTAAGTGGATTTATAAAATTCAGATGTCACACTCGGATGAAAACGTATAAATAAAATGAAAAACAGAAAACGAAGCGAAGGGAGCACAATTTTGTGTAACACCCCTTCATAAATGTTAGTAAAAAAAAAGGTTTAGAAAAGGAGACTGGGTTAAAAATGTATACTCTATTTGACGTTTGTCATATTGTGTTAAGTAATATTTAGTCGAGCATTTGTTTAAAAAAACAAAAAACAAACAAATAGACAAAATTTTTGTTATTTAAAGTAGTTCTAAACTATGAAAGTGTGTGAACAATGAACTACTGTATAATTTGGCATGCAGCTGCAGCAGGCTCTATTGTATCTTTTGTTATGAAGAAGAGAGATCTTAAAGTACAGAGATTTTATTTAACAATTGTATTATTCCACTCAATGTGATTCTTATTTCATTCTTCAGCCAAGAGTTAGAAATCCGAGTGAGAATCTCAAATCGATAAATTCTCATTTTAGATTATTCTCATTCTCATTCGTGGCTTTCCCACCTTGGTCCAGGATAGGTTAGTTTAGTTTAGATTACGTTAAGTTAATGTTAGGTTACGTTGGATTAGATTAAGTTCAGTTAGGTTAAGAAATATTAGCCATTCTCATTTGGCGCCTCTACGATAAATGCGAATGGGTGTGACATTCTTTTTAAAGTAAAGATCTGATCTGCATTTCTAAGTTTGCGTATTCCCATTTCTGCGTGTCAGGGTTAAAAAGCGCCAAGTGAACGTAGACATACACATAGACGTGGCGCTTTTTAATCCTGACATGAAGATTTGCGCACCGCGAATAGGCATGGGAATGATATTGAGTGGAAAGTAATGTTTAAAAATGGCTTCTTCTTCTTCTTCTTGATCGTGTTCGTTAAATTTAGTTCGTTTCTCTATTAAGAATGACAAACAAATCTTAACATTTAGATAATATATATACATAAATATATAATGTATTAAGCAAACATGCGTTATTCAATACCATGCAGCCATTAAATAAACAGCTAAGGTAGATTCGCCTTCAGCCAATTTTCACTCTAGAATGTAGAGCAAGAAGAACTAAAACTGACAGTCATTTAATTTCACTTCTACGAAGATTAGATTACACTCACTTATCACTAATGGAATGCATTATTGCATCGTAATCTTTTGTGTTTACATACGCAATGACGTGGGTCCTTCTCAAAATAGTGCAGGCATGCACTGTCCTCATAAATGTATGCAACGTGCATGAAAAGGTCCGAATAAGGGTGATTCATCTTTTTTTTTTTTTTTTTACTTATTGTCACAATCATTGAATGAAAAGAAAATTTATCTTTTAATGTATGATTCGCATTTCGCTTCGGCAATTCATGCCTATTTAGCTCTTTGTCGAGTAATCCATTCACAGCGCTTCTTTCTAGTTTAGGAAGAAGTTTTCGGAAGACATAATTCTATAACCTATCGTTATATGATAATAAAAACCCACTCTAATAGACAGAGTTTATTTTCACAACAGTTTCGATTTTCACTGGTATCTTCTTCGGGTGCCAGTGGACATCGAAACTGTTGTGGGAATAAACTCTGTCTATTAGAATCAGTTTTTATTATCATATTTTGACCTTCACGTAGAAAAAAGTGAAGTTTTTTGCATTTACTATTCGTTATAACTTAGTTTCTCATTCAATGAAGTTAATACAACAAAAATTTAACTGCGAATAAGTCTGCTAAAAATAATGGCAATGATAAATATTTGACCACAACCGAATTGGTCGTTTTAGATAATCACGTAATAAACATTAAAATACCAGTTAATATGCTTTATAAAATGTATTTTCATAATGGATACTTATGCATAAAATGTGAGTTAGCAGTAAAGTTAATAATTGTCAGTGAGTCGCATATAAATGTATATATAAATATATAAATACAATGCTTTTTGACATTTCGTCCTAATTGAATTAGAGATGAGATTTGCCAAAGGTATGAAAAAAAAAAAATATATATATATATATATATATATAATATATATATATATATATATATATATATTTTAAGTTCGGGAAGAACCGATTCGCCTCTATTTAAAAGGGCATATCTCGGCGGAAAAACAAAGAAAAGTGAGAGGAAAGACAGAGGAAAAAGAAAGGGTGGAGGGGACAGTCGAAGTGGAAAAAGACCAAGGATGACAAGGACTGCAAGGTCGAGCCCCCATCATCCTTGGGAGCTAGGGCCGGGAGGGCGCACGTGAAACCTCCTGGAACAAGCACGTACAAACGAGCACAAAGAGCACTCAAGAGCACGAGCTTAGAAACCCCTTGCCGGAATATATATATAAAATTTTAATTATAATTATTTATTTATTTAAATTATTTAATTCATGATGTGTTGGAATTAGACCTGGAATTGAGGATTTGTGGTGGAATCGGAATTGCTCAGAAATAAAAATCAGAGATTTATTTTTTCCTGTCAGAACTGGAATTAAAATTTTTTTTTTTATAGGCTGGAGTCGAAACTGGAATTGATTCCAATTAAGGGTGGAATTACAAATGGAATCAATTTCAGAATGATCGAGATTGTCCACACATGGAGGGATTTTTTCTCCAAGGTAATTAATTAATTAAGCAAATTCAGTCCAGTGACGTCACATTTTAACTGAAGTCAAACATCAACTAACCAACTGAAAAATTATTAAGTTTACTGAAAACGTAATGTTGTGGTCGCTTAACCTCCTTCGCAACATCTAAGATCAATATGGACGTGGGCGACCTACAGCTTTACGCGGGTCCTAACCACGGGTCGCGACATCTGAACGTAGAAGACGGTCTTCCATTCAACTCCTTCCCAAACCAAACGTCGCTTACCTTCGCTGATCTTAAAGTTTACCGAATAAACCAAAAATGGCTTCAGTAAACTTTGGTATCTTTACATTAACACGTTTTAAGGGCACGAAGATACATTGAAAGTAAATTGAAAGTTCGTTCAAATGCCATTTAATTTTTCTACAGTTTCTTTAAAAAACGTTTCACATGTACCAATTTCTTCAGTACAGGAATTTTTTATTGGTAGTACATTTACCAATATATAATATAAAAAAAAACCTTCGTGTGTATATATATATATATTATATATATATATATATATATATATATATTATATATATATATAGGCCTACACACACACACACACACGAGGTCTGTTCAAAAGGTATCCGGACTGTGTGTTTATATTTAGAACAAGGGTACGCTTGGAGTTGTGACTGTGCTAAATATGTCTCTGCATGT
>JAJOZX010000466.1:342500-370000 GCA_023014485.1 Bathynomus jamesi | reverse complement strand
TTACTTATTCGGACTATAGTGGATTTAATTATCCCAGAAGAATTCCTTGTTCCATGCACGGTCTGTGTGTATCATATATATATATATATATATATATATATATATATATATATATATATATGATGAATAAAACCACGAAGGAAAGGAAACACAAAACGGTGCTCAAGCGCTTTCGTCTAATGACATCCTCAGGAACACTAAAATACATAAAAGGTTACGCCTATATATAGGTTACAGAAAGAGAAAAAAAATATAAATAAATAACATACACACAAACATATATACATATACATATACATACATACCTACACACATACACACACACACACACACACATATATATATATATATATATATATATGCAATAAACGGAGAAGTAAAACTAAAACTTAAAAATTAAGGATTATAGGATTAACAAAGAGGCATATCGATTTTTAGCACAAGATCAAATGAGTTATAAAAATAATACAAATTTATACTGGAGATACGCCCGGGTTTAACACTTTGCCTTTTTAGAGTCAAGTTTCGATATATATAAAAATAAATTGAAGATTAAAAGTTAATAAAGTAGCTTACAAGTTTACCAAAGATTAAGTGTCCTACCCTTTTTATCTAGGTTTGTTTTGAAGGAATTCAAAACAACAGGATCGAGTTGAAAAAGACCTTTGCTTATGTTGAAGTTATTTGAAAGTTGAATAATGGCAGACTCAAGAATATTTCTATTGACAATGTTGCTCGAATGAAATAAAACTGAAGCATTATTCCAATCAATACAGTGGGATAACTCTGACAAATGGACAAAAAGAGCACTGGACAACTGTCCTGTTCTGACGGAATATTGATGCTGTTTTATACGTGTGGGCAAATCCTTTCCCGTCTGACCTATGTAAAAGGAATCACATTGTTTACACCCAATTTTATAGATAATGCCTGAATTATTGGTAGGGCTATTTTTTACTATGATATTTTTCACAATATTGTTATATGAAAATACTACATTAATATCCAAAAGTTTAAGTACATTAGCAATGCCTAAAAAGCATTGTACTTAAACTTTTGGATATTAATGTAGTATTTTCATATAACAATATTGTGAAAAATATCATAGTAAAAAATAGCTCTACCAATAATTCAGGCATTATCTATAAAATTGGGTGTAAACAATGTGATTTCTTTTACATAGGTCAGACGGGAAAGGATTTGCACACACGTATAAAACAGCATCAATATTCCGTCAGAACAGGACAGTTGTCCAGTGCTCTTTTTGTCCATTTGTCAGAGTTATCCCACTGTATTGATTGGAATAATGCTTCAGTTTTATTTCATTCGAGCAACATTGTCAATAGAAATATTCTTGAGTCTGCCATTATTCAACTTTCAAATAACTTCAACATAAGCAAAGGTCTTTTTCAACTCGATCCTGTTGTTTTGAATTCCTTCAAAACAAACCTAGATAAAAAGGGTAGGACACTTAATCTTTGGTAAACTTGTAAGCTACTTTATTAACTTTTAATCTTCAATTTATTTATATATATCGAAACTTGACTCTAAAAAGGCAAAGTGTTAAACCCGGGCGTATCTCCAGTATAAATTTGTATTATTTTTATAACTCATTTGATCTTGTGCTAAAAATCGATATGCCTCTTTGTTAATCCTATAATCCTTAATTTTTAAGTTTTAGTTTTACTTCTCCGTTTATTGCATATATATATATATAATATATATATATTATATATATATATATATGTGTATGTGCGTAGGTATGTATGTATATGTATATTTATATATGTTTGTGTGTATGTATGTTATTTATTTATATTTTTTTTCTCTTTCTGTAACCTATATAAAGGCCGTAACCTTTTATGTATTTCAGTGTTCCTGAGGATGTCATTAGACGAAAGCGCTTGAGCACCGTTTTGTGTTTCCTTTCCTTCGTGGTTTTATTCATCATAAATATTTTTCACGTGTTACTTTCGTGAAATAATTTTCATATATATATATATATATATATATACATATACAGGGTGTTTCAGGAGGAAAGGTCAATACTTCGGGAGGTGATAGTATCGGTCATTGTGAGAAAAAAATTTCATATGAACATGTGTCTAATTCTGAATGGTTACGGAGATAGAGCTGTTTGAATCTACAAATACAAAAGCATTGTTAATGGTAACCAAGAAAGAGAAACCAATTACTGTTTCTAACATTTAATGTTTAAACATTGGCATTTTGAATGGTATCAGATCCAGAAATGACAAATTTGTTACAGTTTACAATACGTTTTCGAAAATCCCACCGTCAACCTCAATGCACTTTGCAACTCGTGCGCGAAGATCGCTTGTTGTTCGTCTGAGTTGATCTTGACGTTCCTTTATGTGGGCAGCAGCATCCAAAATGCGCGCGAGCAATTCGTCTCGTGTATCCACCTTTCTTTTGTAAACTTCACTTTTCATCCACCCCCACAAACAATAATCTAACGGAGAGAGGTCTGGAGACCTTGGTGGCCATTGAATTGGACTACCGCGGCCGATCCATCGACCAGGGAAAGTTTGATATAGGTATTGCATCACCAGACGGGTAGAATGTGGAGGAGCTCCGTCATGCTGAAAGTACATACCAGCGCGTGTAGCCAAAGGAACATCCTCCAATAGTCCTGGCAATTCATTTTGCAGAAATTCTCGGTAACTTTGTCCTGTAAGACGATTCTCTAAAGTAACAGGGCCAATCAGCTGATCATCGGTGATACCGCACCACACATTGGCAGAGAAGCGATGTTGAAAATTTGTTTCCACAGTGGCATTTGGATTTTCGTCTGATCACCGATAAGAGTTACGAGTGTTGTTGATACCGTCACGGGTGAAAGTAGCTTCATCGGTGAACAGTATTAATCGAAGCAATCGGCGATTAGCATTTACCCAATGACAAAATTCCAGTCGCATGACAGCGTCTCTTGGTTGAAGGTGTTGTACACGCTGTACATGATATGGATGCAAGCCTTCCTCACGTAATGTTCGCCATACTCTTGTGTGTGGTACACCGAGACGTGTAGAAATTCTTCGTGAGCTAGTAGTAAGACTACGCTCTACCAACTGAAGAATGTTTTCCACTTCATCCACATCTTGTTGAGCTTCACGTTCAGATGAAACATGAGCGCTGGGAAATGTACCAATCTCACGCAATGTGTTGAAAACCCAGGTAAACACTCTTCGATCCGGAATTCTGCGGTTCGGAAACTGTCGACGGTATTCTGCAACAGCAGCTGTTGCACTTCCATCGCAAAAACCGTAGACATACACCATATCTGCATATTCGGCATGTGTGAAGGTGTGTGGCATTCTTAACACTGCTTCAAACACCAAACAATGTCACTCACAACAGTCAGCTGTCGATTGGCTCATGTTACATGCTTACATTACAGCTTACATGGTTCAAGGTTATAGGGGAGGGAAGGGGGAGGAAGAGTTGCGCGCGCATCAGATTCAAACAGCTCTATCTCCGTAACCATTCAGAATTAGACACATGTTCATATGAACTTTTTTTCTCACAATGACCGATACTATCACCTCTCGAAGTATTGGCCTTTCCTCCTGAAACACCCTGTATATATACTGTATATAGTACATATACAGTATATATACGTGTGTATGTGTGTGTGTGCGTGTGTAAAATATTTTATATTTTTGTTAAGGCGTTATAAAAGTGATATTAAAGTAAAGTTTTGCCAACCATACAAGAAAACCGCTTAATTTCCCTATCTGCATTGCACTTTATGAAATACAACTTAAAATAATTATTCTTTTAGCTCCTTAGTTTCTCTTAAACGAGTAAAGACGTACCAAAAATGTCCTCACATTAAGAAGGTTTATAAATCCTTTCAAGAGAACCCCAAAATGAAGTTCTTGTACCTACCCTGATTTAATGTAAACGCGGTCCTTGATGTCCTAACAAATAATTAATACCGCGCGAATTATACAACAAATTTAAGTCTGAAACTTGATGCATATAAAATGTTATGAAAATTTGAGTCTTAGGCCTGTAGAATTCGCCTTTTAACTATTTTGTATTAAAGAAAAGCCACGTAAATTGATATTGGATTTAATCCCTTTGACACCAAACTTACTACGTACAAATAATTCCATTTGAAAAATGTTTAAAAAATCAAAACATGTATTTCAAGATAAATACGAGAGAAAGATGCTGGGAAACCCACGAATTAATGGAACGAGTTTTGTTTAATTGTTACATGACTTTAATGATTCAGTTATGGCGTTACTGCAAAAGAGATCACTGCGAAGGCGAGAAATAATGTTAGGTTTGAACGGTTTGTGGCGTTATATTAGAAACATTAATGTTGACTTTATTAAGTCAGTGACATTGTTCCAACACTGGGTAATTACAGAGGGACTTTTTCTTTCTTATTCATCCAAATAAGTTAATGACAACAGAATCACGTCCGTGCATTTAATCGAAATTATCCGCTTTTATATCATTAGATTCCTCAGTGTATTAATTAATAAATAAAAATTTCTCACTCGTATAAATTTAATAATAAAAAAGAATAGTTGGCACCTCATTGGCAGCGAGACCGAGAAAGCCAATTTGTTTTTAATGTTTTCTGTTGCCTTAGCTTAGTGTCACTTCAACAGGTGAGGGGTACGTTCGTCTGTCTTTCGCTCCGTGCCTTTCCGTTCCAATGTGGTTACAGAAGATTAATAAGCAATTCATATATATTTTCGATAGTAATGTGCAATTTGAAAGGTATATATACATATATATACACACACGTGTATATATAAATACGTACATTTATAGTAATTAAATTAATATAATTAAGTGATTTTATAAGCATATAAGAAATGAAATAGTTTAATATATGTATAAACGCGTAATTCATATTAATAAAAATATTTTTAATAATATCTATCGGAAGTGTGAAGCAACAACGCATAATTCTTTTCTTTTCAAATTGAATTAATATTATTGCCATCTTTGTTACCTATTAAATCTGTACAAAGGTAAAATATGACTACTCCGTTAATCAAGTGATATATTTTATGTAACAAAAAAAAGTTACGAAATGTTACTATGCATAAAAATTCTACAAAATACAGTATTTACGATATTAAGTGTTATCGCGTATGGTATTCGCCTGATATAATAATAATATTTGTTATTATTATTATTATATTATTATTATTATTATTATTATCTATATAAATCTGTTCGTGTGTGTGTGTGTGTGTGTAGAAAGTTTTCATTTTGTTGTTAAACACGGGTTGACATCACCGTAGATTTCTGTAACTAAAGTGACGTTTTCAAGCAGTTTTATTTGTTTTCGATGAAATTAATTGGTTTCAACTGTAAAAACACTTTATTTGTTTAATAGAGATTAATGGTGCAAAAGCAACGAAATATATTAACTTAATTATGATTGTTCAGGTGCTATTAAGTTATTCGGAAAGGTAGGTAAAACATTGTTAAAGTGTATATATATATATATATATATATATATATATATATATATATGTTACTCACAGACCGTGCATGGAACAAGGAATTCTTCTGGGAAAATTAAATCCACTATAGTCCGGGGGTTTTCCGTTTTATGGGCACCAACGAGGTTAGGTTAGGTTAGGTTAGAATAGGTTAGGCTATGTTAACTAAGTTAGGTTAGGTTAGGTATGACCAATAATAATGATAATGCAATGTAATAAATCGTCAAATTTTTGAAGAATAGACAAATACAGGGTGCGGCATAAGTCGGTTTAACGAGAATAATGGAATCACCTTGTGAAGAATAATATTTATCATTTACCACAGAAATTATTCAAAGTGTCCTCCATCATGTTCAATACACACGTTGCATCTTTGAACCACTGAACAACAAATAGCGCAGCACAGTTCTTTGTTATTATTCAACGTCTCGAACTCTTGGCGTATCAAAGTCATCGTGTGAGCGAAGTCCCGAGGTTTCTGGCCGTAAACTCTATCTTTGATTATATCCAACATTGAATAATCACATCACAGTGATTATATCCCACAGTGATTATATCCCACATTGAATAATCACATCACAGTGATTATTCAATGTGTGGTATAATCAAAGATAGAGTTTACGACCAGAAACCTCGGGACTTCGATCACACGATGACTTTGATACGCCAAGAGTTCTAGACGTTGAATAATAACAAAGAACTGTGCTGCGCTCTTTGTTGTTCAGTGGTTCAAAGATGTAACGTGTGTATTGAACATGGTTGAGAACACTTTGAATAATTTCTGTAGTAAATGATAAGTATTAATCTTCACAAGGTGATTCCATTATTCTCGGTAAACCGACTTATGCCGCACCCTGTAGTTTTTGTTATTTATGTTCAAAGCTGTTAAATTAAATAAATTCAATTTCTCCTATTCAAAATGTACTGATTATTAATAAAAAGTTAAAATAAGTTCAAAAAAATATTAATTTCTCTCATTTCAATGGTGTCCATAGAACGGAAAAGGTCCATAGTCCGAATAAGTAATGATAACTGACAAATACTAACGTTTTTCTTTTTCATGATGGAAGCCCAACGTAGTAGGCTCTTTGCTACTGACCCGTTGCCTACGTTGGGTTTCCATCATGAAAAAGAAAAACTTTGGTATCTCTCACTTGCCATTTCTTATTCGGACTATAGTGGATTTAATTTTTCCAGAAGAGTTCCTTGTTCCATGCACGGTCTGTGTATAACATAAAAGTCTCTCAGGGGACCATTCCGAGTTGGCGCATATATATATATATATATATATATATATATATATATATATATATATATATATATATATATATATTAGTTAGTTAGTTAGTTTTAGTTAGTTAGAGCTTTCGACTGTCCTGGTATCATGAGTCAGAAAAATATAGCTTCGAAACCGGGAAATAATTCGAACGCCATTGTACTTTCTTTTTGTTTTCAATTATTAATATTATCTTTTTAATTATTATTCTCTCGAGTTCCCGAAATGGTTTTCTCTCTTCTTCATCCGATTACTGTATTTTAAATAATTGTATAGGCCTATATCCTCCTTTTAAAACTTGCGCTTATTCACTTCATTAAAAAAAAACCAATTTTTCAAAAAGGTAATTTTACATAAGAAGGAAAACTTTCAATTTGTTTTTCAGTAAAAATGTTCGTCTACTTCTATACACTCATTCAGGTTACGAGCAGCGCGCAGTATTATTGCCAAGTATATAGAGGGTTAATATACTAACGACGCTTCTGTACATTATAGTTCATTAGTACTGAAGGTACTCTTATCGTATCCAAAGCAGTATTTATATACGGTGTATACAGTATATATATATATATATATATATATATATATATATATATATATATATATATATATATATATATATATATATATATATATTGTTACCATTTTGTTAGATACGCTTGTTCAAAAACTGAAATTGCGAATTCGTTTTAATTTCATCTGTTTTTAATGAGAGCTTAAACTCAATGGCGTATTTGAAGCACGCGATTCAAATCACTTTAAAATGGCTCTCGAAACTGAATGGAAAGGAATTTCCATTCTTCTTAAAAATAATTGCTTAGGACGCGATTGAAACTGTTATAAATGCTCGTATTAAACCTCCAGATACGTAGTTTCACGTTTCATGTAATTCTATTAATAAATTGCGAGTAATTACCGCGGGCATTTAATGTCGAGTAAAAATATGGGTTATATTTCCATATAGTTTTAAGATTATCTCGTATCATATTCCTTTTCCTTCTAAATAGAAAGGAATTTACGAGACTCAATGAGATAAAGGTTAACTTATTTCCTTAACCGTTTACAGTGGAAAATCTCGAGATAAACATTAACGTATTAAATCAAAACTCATCATATTTGTTTTACGCCAATATTTATAATAACATCTTATTTACTTTAAACGAGGGAAAGGAATGATCAATATCTTTATATTAACAATTCTTGTTCCAAATAAAAGGATTGGTAATTTTGATCTTTTCCTTTATCATAATACTTTTATTAACTTTTATTTATTAAAAGAAGAATAAGAAAAAGAAGAAGAAAATTGAATTAAACAATAAAGCAGAGGCACTCGTGTAAAATTTACGAGAGCAGTTAGGTATATAGAAAACTGAAGTCGACTTTAAATACCATTTTGTATACTGTGTTATATACGTGAACTTTTTGACGAAGAACAGCCATGAAGCCTCCTCCAATGGCTATATAAAAAAAGAATTCATAATATCTATTCACAATTTTTAGTTAGGTTTATATTCTCATTTTTCTCGTTATAATTCTTTTAAATTTTATTATTCTTGTTTATTATTCTTGTAAGAACCAAGTTTATATATATATATGTTGAGTAACCTCAACACTGAAATTTTTAAAATTTGCAGACATTTGAATGGTCACTGTGTACAGTCTTTTTCAGTACGAGTGTGTGTGTGTATATAAAGGGTGATCCAGAGAAATGGGACCCAAAAGAAACCCCTGCAACTCTTAAAGTATAAGTCCTTTTATAAAATCATACGCATCATTCGAAAGAGGATAGTTACAAGTTTGTACAGGATTGTATAGGTTTTGACAATACAAGACAAGATAAGATACAAAACAAAATAAAAGTGTTAGTTAAAACTAACCCTTCAAGATGACTGCATGGACTGTGGAACAGCTGCGTTTCATAACTGAGCAATATTATGAGCATGGAAGAAGTGTAGTTTCAGCTCTTAGAAGGTGATTTTGACATCTGAAAATTTGTCTTGAAAGATCTTTGAGCTGAAACTACACTTCTTCCATGCTCATAATACTGCTCAGTTATGAAACGCAGCTGTTCCACAGTCCATGCAGTCATCTTGAAGGGTTAGTTTTAACTAACACTTTTATTTTGTTTTGTATCTTATCTTGTCTTGTATTGTCAAAACCTATACAATCTTGTACAAACTTGTAACTATCCTCTTTCGAATGATGCGTATGATTTTATAAAAGGACTTATACTTTAAGAGTTACAGGGGTTTCTTTTGGGTCCCATTTCTCTGGATCACCCTTTACATATATATATATATGAGAAAAATGAGGTACCGAATCAAGTCTTGTAATTACGTCTTTATTTTTTCTTCGTAAATGTATAAAAAGGTCCTGGACTCAGCAAACTTGATCCAGTGTTGCACGTCCTGTTTAACAGTGAATTTCATCCCTCTGTAAAAGGTCCCCATCATCCACTTCCAAAATTAACACAAACACAAACAAACAAACAAACATGCGTCGAGGCAAATTACAACCTAACTCTTGGTCATAGTACGTATTATATAGTGTGGTTGCAGAGTAAGAAATTTTGCGATACTATATATATATATATATATGCATTATTTGTACAGTATGTCTCTTTAATTATTGTATTAAATATCAGCTCAAGCTCTACTATTTCGTTTATAGTTTTAATTAATAATAATTACAAAAACAATACAAATTTTGCGCGCAAATGGTTAATGAAGAGAAAAGCATGAAATTATTGAGGTTAACTTTATATCGGGTCATATAAACAGAGAGAGAGAGAGAGAGAGAGAGAGAGAGGAGAGAGAGAGAGAGAGAGAGAGAGGAGAGAGGAGGAGAGAGCGTTACAAGGAAAAGTACCTCAAAAGGCCTTGCGGCCCATACCGAGGAGGTACCAATGGCAACGGGTGAGCTAGGGAAAATTTTCTACACCCTCAAATAGTGTGCAAGATTTGGTCTAACCTTTTCTTAAAGAGAGAGAGAGAGAGTTACAAGGAGTTACAAGGAAAAGAAGTACCTCAAAAGGCCTTGCGGCCCATACCGAGGAGGTACCAATGGTAACGGGTGCCAGGGAAAATTTTGTCTTTCAACTATCCTAGCAGTAGTAGAAAACTGGATAGAAAAGTAGAAGGCTCTCTCCCCACCCTCCGCTCCCTCCCTGCCAGAGGCAGGTACGGAAAAAGGTTGAAGAAAATACCTTGACCCTGGAAAAGTAGCCAAGGAAATTTTACAGGAAAGTGGAGAATATATAAATAGCTCTATATTTAGCTTGCTCACAGAGACATTGAGCAAGCGAACTCCTGCAGAGTTTTCTGAGCTTTTAATCTTAAACTATGAGTGTGTTCAGTACTTTGTCTAGCCTATTTTTAAACAGATTTACACTTTGACTGGAAACAACCTCTGAGGGAAGTTGGTTCCAGATATTAACTATTTTAAAGGAAAAGAAATTTCCGCAGACTGAGGTCCTAAATGTCTTTACACACTCAAATAGTGTGCAAGATTTCGTCTAACCTTTTCTTGAACTGATCCACAGAGGAACTGTTCACAACTTCCGAAGGTAACCTGTTCCATGTGTCACAGATCTTATACGTAACGTAATTCCCACACACACTAGTCCTAAACCGTTTTCAAATCCAACTTCCAACCATTGTTGCGAGTTGGGTTATCATTTAAACTAAACATACTTCTAAATCGACATCGTTGAACCCTCGTAAGAGCTTGAAACCTCGATCAGTTGACCGCGCAGCCTCCGAGTTTCAAGCAAAAACAAGTTCAGGGCGCGTAACCGTCGATTGTAGCCCATATGCCTAACAGAAGGGATTAACTTTGTGGCCCTCGCCTGCACTCGCTCCAGCCTCTCATATCTTTCCTGAGGGTGGGCGACCAGAACTGCACAGCATACTCCAGGTACGGCCGAACAAGGGAATTGTACAGTGAGAGCACAATCTCCTTGTTCCGAAACTGAATTGCCTCCTGATATAACCCAATAGTTTCTGGGCTTTCTTTTCCACCTCTACACACTGTTTCGTAAACTTAAGGTCGCTGCTAATTAGCACACCCAAGTCCTTTTCTAAATCAGTCACCTCGAGATTACTGCCCAACATCGAGTAGTCCGACTTGGGATTGGCGTAGCCAATGTGCATCACTTTGCATTTACCCAAGTTAAACGGCATTTGCCATTTTCGGACCACTCTCCTATCCTACCTAGGTCCGCACGCAGTTCCTCGATCGCTTCGGGCGTCCCAACATTGGCCCCAAGCTTGGTGTCATCAGCGAATTTGGCGATCCGACTGACGATGCCACCGTCGATATCATTTATGTAAATGGTAAACAACAGTGGCCCCAAAACGGAACCCTGAGGAACCCCACTAGTGACCGAGAGAGAGAGAGAGAGAGAGAGAGAGAGACCCTTTAGGAACTTTAAGAGACAATTTGCCTTAAATCAAATAAAAAAATTGGATTTAATTCTTTCCCTTTGATTGGGGTCTTTTCCAAGCCTGAATAAAATCGTCTGGCATTAACTAAACTCGGGTTATAACCCTTTAACGCCAAACATTTTTGTAGGGTTAAGTCTAAATGCGTGTATTTGAAACGGTATGTATTCGACCCAGTCGGCGTTAGAGGGTTAAGATCATCCGTTTTTTTTTCCGTGAGAAAAACCAGGGTTTTATATATTTTAGAAAATGAGGTCAATACGCACCGCGTTTTCCATGAAGACACTGAGGTCTGAGGTTCGATTCCCGATGATACTAGTTAATAATAATCCGCGAGTTGGCGCAGTCGGCCGTACGGCCTTACGACATCTCATCGACTTGACATTTTATCGACAAGTACATTGTGGGTTAGATTAAATTAAGTTAGGTTAGGTTAAGATAAATTAGGATTCGCTATGTTAGGTTAAATTATTTTTTTTAGAGTCTCGATTGTATGGTCTTGTCGACGAAATGTATATATATATATATATATATATATATATAATATATATATAATATATATATGTGTGTGTGTGTGTGTGTGTGTGTGTGTGTGTGTGGTGTGTGTAGGTTCTGGCCGCATTATAGTCTGACTTGTGCTCTGTGCCAGTTTCTGGCCTCCCTCTGATTCTTATTAGAGCAGGTAACTAAACAGTTTTAGTTAAATGTAAGGCATGTAAAGTTTATTAGTTTCTATACCAGGTTCCTTACGTCATTTGCTAGTTCATAAGTACGTTTGTTATAACTGTGTATCGGAAATGGTCACTAAAGGTCCATTTGTCAAACTGTGCGAAACTTATTTTTCCTTATTATCAAACATGCTTCGTGGCTGTTTGTCTAAAATTCTTTCAAAGCAAAAATGAAACCTTTTTTTCTTTAGCAAAAAATACATAAAAATTTCCTTTAGAATCAATATATTAAATTAAATTTTCAAATTTACTAAATTTACTCTCAGATTTGCTAAATTTATTTATTAATTTCAATTAATTAATACTAACACTAATTATTATTATTATTATTATTATTATTACGAAACCAATCTTAACTCCAACTATTTGTTAAGTTTGTCTATAATAGTGCCATGTTTAGAATGCCACTCTATATCAAATGGTCGAATACATATTTAAGCACAAAAATAAATGGCCCGCCTTTCTTGCTTGCTTACTTACGTGCTTACTTGCTTGTCTCTTGCTTGAGTGTCGGCATATGCAGAAAAAGTACTAAAGGAGACAGCTGAACTTATTGGCAACAGTTTGAACATAAAAAATACTTAAAATATTTATTAAATAACTTAAATACAAACTAAAATAAATATTTAAAACTTCAGTTTTTAACTTAAAAAATATATTTATGTATTCTACAAGATTTATTTAATTTTCTTGTATACATTCTTAACACACACACACACACACACACACACACACACACCTATATATATATATATATATATATATATATATATATGTAGGAAGGAGGGGCGAAGGGCGAACGCCCACTAAAACGCCCACCCCCACCCCCAACAATAAAGGAAGAAAAGAGCCAAAATCAAGGTCCAAGGTTTTCGAGATGCCTAGACACTGTGTTTGAATTGGAGGTCATGAACAGGGGGAAAGATGGATTGAGGAAGATTGTTCCAGCGTTGACCGTTTGAATAAATGAAAGATTGAGAATGCCGATTAACCCTTGCATTAAAGAGTTGGACAGAAAAGGAATGGGAATGCGTCGAAAGTCTGGTGTTGCGTGCTCCTCTTAAAGGCGGAGGCATGCAGTTAGAGAGTTCAGAAGAGCAGTGTCCGTTATTAATAGCGATAGTAAAGAGAGAGTGAGGCAACATTGCGGCGAAGAGAGATTGAAGACAGTTAGTAAGAGGCGGGGAATTGATGAGACAAAAAGCCTTTGATTCCATCCGGTCAAGCAGAGCTGTGTTGGGTAGACCACCCCACACATGAGAAGCGTACTCCATACAGGGGCGGAGGAAACCCCTATAGAGAGACAGCAACTGAGCAGGGGTGAAGAAACTGCAGAGCCGGTACAGCACTTAGAAACTATGTTAGAAAGAGCGTATTTGTGATCTTTCTAGGAAAGATCACGGGAAAAGGAAATACCAAGAATGTTAAGAGAAGAGGAAGGATTGAGTTGTGTATTGTTTAAGATAAGGGGATAGTCGTGTAGAAGATTGTGACGAGTAGAGAGATGAAGAAATTGAGTTTTTGAAACACTGAAAGCCATAAGGTTTTGTCTGCCCCAATCAGAGATAATAGAAAGATTGGAGGTCGGGTGCACCTTAGCCGTTCTATATGCGAATCATGGAGTGACTGTTGAGAGGAACTCTTTTTGAAGCAGGTGGAGAAGGGAAGGGTGGAATCATCGCCACAGGAGTGGATAGGACAGGAAGTGCGACTCAATAGATCATTGATAAATAAAAGGAAAAGTGTGGGTAACAGGATAGAGCCCTGAGGAATACCACTATTAATAGCTTTAGGAGAAGAACAGTGGCCATCTACAACCACAGCTATAAATGGGCCAGAAAAGAAAATAGAGATGAAGGCAGAGATAGAAATCGAAGGAGGGCAGTTTGGAAATTAAAGATTTTTGCCAGACTTTATCAAAAACTTTTGATATGTCTAGCGCAATAGCAAAAGTTTCACCGAAATCCCGAAAGAAGGATGACCAAGAGTCAGAGACATATGTAAGAAGATCGCCAGTAGAACGGCCCTTGCGGAACCCATACTGACGATCTGAAGGAAGATTGTGAGTAGAGAGGTGTTTAAGAATCTTCCTCACAGAAGCACAGTTCTTGAGAACAACAGGAGAAACACCATCAAGACCCTACGCCTTCCTAGAGTTAAACCCAGATATAGCAGAAAAAACATCTTTGGAGGAGATGGAAGAACAGCACCGGAATCGTCCAGGGTTGAATTGGAGGCGAAAGTCTAAGAGAAGAGTTCAGCTTTATCAGAAGAGACGGCAATTGAGACGTCAGAATGTAAAAGAAGTAAAGTTGTTGGAGAGGTTCTTGGCTAGGTTCCAGAAAGAGCGAGAAGAATTAGAATTGGGTAGGTTTTCACATTTTTGTCTGATGAAGGAATTTTTGGCGAGTCGAAAGAACAGATTTTGGACAGTTGCGGGCAGAAATATAGGCTGAGTGAGAGTCAGGAGTTGGATGGCGACGGTACCTTCTGAAAGCCACCTTTCTGTTGCGGATAGCATTAGAACAAGCAAAGTTAAACCAAGGTTTCTTTGCATTAGTAGTAGGAATAGAATATGGAATGTACGCCTCCATGCCGGAGAGAATCACCTCCGTGATGCGCTCGGCGCACTCGGAGGGGCCCCGCCACGGAAGTAGTAATCATTCCATAGGAAATCAAAGAAGTATTGCCTAAGGGACTCCCAATCAGCAGCGCTAAATTGGCAAAGACCGAACAGGAGTGATAGGACAGGAAACAGATATAAGATTGTGGGCGAAGGAGCCCAACGGAGAAAAAAAGATTGTGGGCGAAGGAGCCCAACGGAGAAAAAAAGATTGTGGGCGAAGGAGCCCAACGGAGAAAAAAAGATTGTGGGCGAAGGAGCCCAACGGAGAAAAAAAGATTGTGGGCGAAGGAGCCCAACGGAGAAAATAAGATTGTGGGCGAAGGAGCCCAACGGAGAAAAAAAGATTGTGGGCGAAGGAGCCCAACGGAGAAAAAAGTTTGATAGCGTGAGAAGAATGATGAATGGTGAGAAATAAATCCAGAATGTTGGACCGATCTCTAAGGCGATCGGGGATACGAGTAGGGTGCTGTACAATCTGCTCTAGGTCATTCAGGATAGAGAAGTTGTAAGCTGGTTCGCCAGGAATGCCAGTGAAATGGGAGGAAAGCCAAAGATGGTGGTGAACACTGAAATTTCCTAAAATGGAGAGTTCAGCAAAAGGAGAGTGGTATAGAATGTATTCCACTTTGGAAGTGACGTAGTCAAAGAGTTTTGGATAGTCAGTAGAATTAGGAGAAAGGTGGACAGCGCAGATGTATTTAGTTTGAGATTGGCATGTAACCCATAGGCAGAGGGTATAGAATTTGAAGGATTCAAGTTTGAGAATACGAGAGCAAGTTAGGTCGTTGCGTACATATGTGAAATTCACCTGCCGGTATCGGCAGCGGGGGAACCAGAAGTGGGGACATTTATGGTCCCTCCCCAGGGAGTTCCTAGGCTCTTGAAGTCGTTGCCCTTTTGTTAATTTTGAAAAGATTATGTAGTGTGTAAGATGCATGTACTGTATGTGTAGTGAAGAATAGGGAGAGAAGTGTGTTTAAGAGCCTGTTGGACTGCTCACACGGTAGATGAGACACGGAAAAAGATCAGTTAAGAAGGACAGTGACAGGAAAAACGGGAGTTCCAGCACTCCCTGTCTCCTGCCGAAGGTTCCCCCCCGTAATACTTCCCTGGTCGATTGGTGTCTACAGTCTTCTCCTATGAAAACGAAGCGAAAACGAAGCGAAAAGAATATGATAAAATGACTACTGTAATTAATTGCTGTTTAAATAATAATCGTTTTTAGTAGCTCGTTTAACCAAAGTCGGTTGAATGCAGGTTTTAATAACGATAATAACTGCGTCATTTCACCCTTAATTACAGGCAATGCTGCAATAAAGTGTTACAGCCTTAAAATACTGCTGAGCATGATACAGTTCGTGATTAAGTGATCTTGTATTTCCATGGGGCTAATAATTAAGCTGCTATTATTATTATTATTATTATTAATATTATTATTAAGGTAATATCAGCTTCACTGTTAATGACGTTTATGGCAGCCTTTACCAATTTTCGAAATGTATTTCTTTTTACAAAATAAATTTGTTGAGGACAATTATTGTTGAGTAAAACAATGTTACTTCTTTTTAATTGAATATATTCCGAGCCTTCGTCTGTATAATTACTGTTCACATTATCAACGATATGAAATATTCATATTAAGACAAGGTCTGTAAATATCATCTACGGCTACGCTAATCACAGAAATAAGGCAAAGATTTTGTGATGTAACATTAGTACAATTTTTCTTTTATATAAGAAAGAGTTCAAAAACGTGAAGTTATTTTGTCAATTGAATACGAATTTGCTTCATTAAATTTTGTTAATTTCGGGTTTATTATTTATTATTATTTAAAGAGATTCAAAAAAATGTAACCGTATTTTTTTTCGTTTCAAATAACATTTTGAAGTTATTTAAAATATAATTATTTGGAATCTTTTTTTTGTGGTCAGTTTTTAGGTGGTCATGAATTCTATCTACTTGATTTATATTGATGTCGTAGCATTCTTAAGTGAAGTGAGTTAGTTGTATGGCCAATGTAAGAAGAGGCGTTACATGCAACTTTCATACAGTCAAACTGGTTGGTATACAACATGATTCTTTTCTGAATGAATCAATGATTGAATAACGCTTTGTTTATTTTTATATAAAATAAATACAGTTTTACAATTTTTGTTGTTTCGATAATTTTAACATAAAATAAATAATTGTGAAATTGGACTATTTATTTTATTTGGTCCTTAAGCTTTAGGTTTTACTGGGCAATTATATATATATATATATATGTGTGTGTGTGTGTGTGTGTGTGTGTGTGTGTGTGTGTCCGTCTGCCTTTTACTAGTTGAAAATTGTGAAGCTCTTTTTTTTTTTTTAGGTCGCTTTTTATTATTTTATTGTTTGATGATTTAACCGGATTTTGTATAATTTTCCGTGATTTAATGTCTACATTTTTTATTTCATCCACTGTGTCACATTTATAATATAATATTATTTTTATTGTTCTCTTTTTCATTATCCATAATTTCTTACGCTCTTTACGTCGGGGTTCAAAGTACTGAAATTTTTAACTTGGTGAAGTGTGCGAATTATAATTTCTATAGAGTGCTTTATTAATTGGTTTGGTGTATATATACACTATTTTCTCTTGATCCATTGGTTAATATTTTCATTTTTACGCCCAAAATATTAATTTCGTCGTTAACTGTTTTCTCAGTTAAATTTAACTTTACAAATTATTTCCAATCTATCAGTAAACAAACAATCTATCAGTAAAAAGGATGAACAACATTTTCCTTTTTAAAGTATCATTACGCAGTGATGTATAATTCTGGGTTACAATTATTATTTAATTTATTATTTCGTTTACAATATTAGCCATAGTAAAATCAGGAAACGTCGGTCCCAAAGGGAATCCCACAAAAATGTTGGTTCCAGGCTGTTTGTATTAAAGTGGTGTTGAAGTTATGTAATAAGAGGTCTTCAAGAAACGTTTTTTAATTGATGTTCGCAGACATTCTTTAGAATTATTGCACTACCTGGGACGTTTGTAAAAATACTTTCAACATGTTGAGAGATATCTTTTATTGTAATAAAAATCGTCTGTAGATTTGACTATGTATATTTTATTTAGATACCATACCGTTTTAGTACATTGTTTAAGTATTGCGATACATCATAGGTACCACGACATACTTATAATGGGTCGCGAGAGAGGATGCGTTGAATTTTTGTGGAGTTTTGGCAGACCATATAGATATTCATTGTTATACGAACCTATTGTTCTAATTTTGTTTTTCATGAAAGAGCCTCAACGCGAACAAGAACATACTAATATGTATACCAGATGAAGGAGGAGGTGTGCCAATTATATGAATAAAAATGACAATAGAAATTAGCCATAAAAAATAATTAATAATAAATCAAAATCTCAACATTGTTATATAAAACAACCAAATAATATTAACCAATTCTTAAATATTTTAGCAAGTAGAGTTGTTCGTAATAATTTCATGAAAAACCAAAGAAGAATAAAACCGTATTCAAATTAAAAATCTATAATAAAATTTACAAACGATTTTTTTTTATATTATTAATAAAATAAAAGATATAAAAGTGCCAAATTCGGAATGCTTTTTATTGCAACATGTTGAGAGTCTGTTTACAAACTCCCGAGTCAGTGAAACAATAAAAATAATACACGCAAGTTTGCCACTTAAAAAAAAAAAAAGGTTACAGAAAGAAATCTTATTTACACAATTTCAACACCACTTTAATACCAATGAAAAACCTGTATACAAAAGGAAGCTGTTCCTATGGGATCGTTTTTCAGCTCAACATTTGCTGATTTTTATATGGCTAATATTGTAAAGCAAATGGTGAATAAATATAATAATTATAAGCCAGAATTATACATACGCTACATAGTGGATAATACTTTTGTTAGTTTTAAAAATGAAAATTATGTTGCCTTTATGCCTTTCTAATTTAGTAAAGTTAAATTACTTGTGAGGAAACAGTTAACAACAAAATTCACACTTCTGGCCATAAAAATGAAAATTCTAATGAGTAGATCGATAGAAAATAGTGTATATATACATGAAACCAGCTGAAAAGAGACTATATCGGAATTATGTATAATTCGCACATCTCTTTAAACTAAAAAATTCAATACTTAGAACCCCCTCAAAATGAAGCTTTAATATCATATTGATATCACATCGTAATTTTATCGATATATCGGCATCCACCAAATTTGGCCAATATTTTGCTGATACCAGTCTCAATATTCGTCAAATTAATGAAATGAAATTATCATAGAACAATTAAAGTTCATTTTCATTTGTAATAATTTGTAGTAATATTCTTAAACACGAGGGAAGGACAAATAAAAAACAAAAACAGAAAGTTGTGAAAAGTATTGTTGTCATTTGTAGGAATATATTGTTTCTCATTTTGTTCATCCTTCGCTAGCTATGAAAAAATTGTCAATTCTTCAAAGCCAGCTGAGTGTTGCAGGCCACAGACTCATTCAAGATGTGCAAACACGGTGGAACATTACATTTTACAATAGTTACTTATGCTGCAGATCATGCCATAACTAACTTGGATCAGCATCAATGGGGCATTGTGGAGAAATTAGCTCAAATACTTCAGTCATCTGAGGAAATGACTTTCTCTTTGAGCAAGAGAGAAGCAACTTTATCTTTTATAATTCCCAATATTCAAGTCTTGAAATTGTTTTTAAGAAAATCAAATGATGGAGGGAAGTTTTCGGGTCTTTTAACCACTATTGAAAAGATAAAAAAAAATCATTTGAAAGTAGATTTGATGCCTACATAACAGAGAGAAATATGTACTTAGCCACTTTCCTGAACCATCGGTTCAGATATAAATTCTATGATATAAATCCAGATCATTTGACACTAGATGAAAAATTTTACAATAACGAAGAAGCAGACCAGTCAAATTCAGGTAGTTCCACTGCAGTTGAATTACAAGAAAGTGGCCTACAAGCAAAACATAGGTTCAATTTCAACCAATATTTTGATGAGATAAAAAAATCCAATAAAAGAGCAACTGCAGCAGCAACCATCAAGGATAGAGCAAACTCCTAATGCAGAAGTGCAGCCAGAAGGAGTTATATAAACACCTAAACAAAGGAAACCAATATCAGCTTTAAGAACTAACGTAGATAATTATCTTGCTCGCTTTGTACATAAGAAATCTAACACTCCATTGGTTTAGTGGAATAACAGTAAACAGCAGCTACTCGTAGGTACTTTGGCTCCTAAATATTTATCTGCGCCTCCCTCTTCTGTAGAAAATGAAAGAGTATTTAGTACTGTGGCAATAGCTATGAGCCTACAAGAAGTAGGCTATGCCCCGATAATGAAATCTCTAGGAGCGCTCCTTTTTTCAATATTAAACATACACTCATAAAACATATACCATTTGAAAGCTCACATTTTTCCGAGTCTAAAAATGTAGTAATCCAAAAGTATCAATAGCAAATAAAAAGTAACTAGGTTTAAATATAAAACCCTTTACCGATCAATTTGTGATGCGTGATCTTTACGGGGGCGGAGCCCCCGTACCCCCGAGACCTAAATTATACAAATGATAATGTAATAACATATTCATGTTAGGTTAGGTTAGCGTAACAATTACGAAAAATACCATCTTACAACACAGACTGAAGATTTATAACTTAGCCAACCTTTATAATGTAGTTAATGACGTCACGCATCAAACAATTAATTAAATCTAGTTACTTTTTATTTGCTATTGATACTTTTGGATTACTACATTTTTAGACTCAGAAAAATGTGAGCTTTCAAATGGTATATGTTTTATGAGTGTATGTTTAATATTGACAAATGGAGCGCTCCTAGAGATTATCCAAAAAAGCTAATGTTTCTTCACTACAATCTCAGAATATATGACTGAGTGTTAATACTAAACATTAGCTTACAAGTTTTCTTTAAAACTTGTATGGAGAATACGTAATATTAGTTTTCGTTCATTTAACAAGAATTAAGTTTTTAATCTTTTACATGATTTTACATGACACATCAATTTGCATATCAACATTTGAATAATAAGGGCAACTACAGGCTAGGCTTTTTTTTACTCTGTTACTAGTCTGTTGCAACAGTTATCTTGAAAAATATAGCCATTGCCATATTGTATTTACTGCACGGGCAGAAATGTATAAATTATATAGAATAACATTAGCAGACTTGAAAATGATGAATAAAAGTGAATTAAAGAAAAGTGTATGAAAAAAATTACTGAATATTTAGAGGAAGAACTAATAAAGAGGAAAACTAAAATGAAAAAACTAAGATTCATTGATGAATTTAAAAGGAAATCATATCCTGAAAATATGAAAGAAAAGGATATGAAAATTATAATGGAAATCCCATTAAATATGGTTGAGGTGAAAGAAAACTATAAAGGAAAATATAAGGACATGAAGTGTGAAGTATGCAGGATAGGAAATGATACCACAGAACACTCGTTTCTTTGTGAAAAACTAGGAAACATAGTAGGGGAGATGATAGGAGTAGAGAATATAAATAGGCCAGTAATAGGAGATTCGGTGTAGAGGCTCTGCACCGGAAACGTGTGCTGAACCGCAGGATCAAGCGAGCAAATTCTGGAACCTGGAATCTGGAATGGGTTTAGGGCTATGTAACTAGTTAATTAATATATATTTACGATACCTATAGACACCAAAAAAATTAGTATTGGCATCGGTATCGGGATTCGGTAAAATTTTAGTACCGGTGAATCTTCACTACTGTCGAAATTTTAAGAATATGCAAAATTCTGATACATAATAACATTCCACAATATGCAGTTCAAAAGACCAGTGACGAAAGTGTTAATAATATAATATTAAAAGAAATAATTATGGATAATGAAAAAGAGAACAATAAAAATAATAATATATTATAAATGTGACACAGTGGATGAAGTAAAAATAATGTAGACATTAACGAAAAATTATACAAAATCCGGTTAAATCATCAAACGATAAAATAATAAAAAGCGACCTCAAACCAAAAAAAATGAGCTTCACAATTTTCAACTAGTAAAAGGCAGACGGATATATATATATATATATATAAAATATATTATTGCCCAGTAAAGCCTAAAGCTTAAGGACCAAATAAAATAAAATAAATAGTCCAATTTCACAATTATTTATTTTATGTTAAAATTATTGTAACAACAAAAATTGTAAAACTGTATTTATTTTATATAAAAATAAACAAAGCGTTATTCAATCATTGATTCATTCAGAAAAGAATCATGTTGTATACCAACCAGTTTGACTGTATGAAAGTTGCATGTAACGCCTCTTCTTACATTGGCCATACAACTAATTCACTTCACTTAAGAATGCTACGACATCAATATAAATCAAGTAGAATTTATGACCACCTAAAAACTGACCACAAAAAAAGATTCCAAGTAATTATATTTTAAATAACTTCAAAATTTTATTTGAAACGAAAAAAAATACGATCTTACATTTTTTTGAATCTCTTTTAATAATAAAATAATAAACCCGAAATTAACAAAATTTAATGAAGCAAACTCGTATTCAATTGACAAAATAACTTCACGTTTTTGAACTCTTTCTTATATAAAAGAAAAATTGTACTAATGTTACATCACAAAATCTTCACCTTATTTCTGTGATTAGCGTAGCCATAGATGATATTTACAGACCTTGTCTTAATATGAATATTTCATATCGTTGATAATGTGAACAGTAATTATATAGACGAAGGCTCGAAATATATTCAATTAAAAAGAAGTAACATTGTTTTACTCAACAATTGTCATCAACAAATTTATTTTGTAAAAAGAAATACATTTCGAAAATTGGTAAAGGATGCCATAAACGTCATTATTATTATTATTATTTATTATTATTATTATTATTATTATTATGTCGATGTGGAACTCCATCTCAGCTGCTCGGGAACTTGCTGTAATGCATCTCATTTGGGTTTCTCTTCGTGTTCTCTCGATTTTAGAGCTTCACAAAATCAATATAATTATATTGTTTGAAAAAAATTATAAATTTTGAATAACTGAACTTAACAAAATTTAATATACTGTATATATACCAGGTTGCCCAGAAAAAAGTAAGCTATTGCTTTTATCAATTACTATATTTACTATTGTCAAGATTTGCTTGCTTTTGTAACGATTTAAATAAATAATTTGCTTTTATATGTACCACTTCTATATGTCTTTATAATATTTGTTTTTAATATACTCTCTTTATCTTTGTTGCAGATTTAAAAAAAATAAAACAAATAAAATCTTAAAAGCAATAGCTTACTTTTTTTCTGGGCAACCCGGTATATATACAGGATATTCAATTTTGTTACGTTCAGTTATTCCAAATTTATATGGACTTTTCCGTTCTAGGGACACCATTGAAATGAGATAAATTAATATTTTTTTAAACTTATATATATATCGAAACCTACGGTAAAATTATTGAATGCCCGGTTAGGTTAATTGAATGCCCGGTTAGGTCAACTGTACGCCCTTGACGATTGGTTAGGTTAAGGCGTGATATTTTCGTTAAAACTAACGAAAATATCAAGACTTAACCTAACCAATCGTCAAAGGCATACAATTAACCTAACAGGGCATTTAATTAATCTAATCGGGCATTCAGTTGACCTAACCGGGCATTCAGTTAACCTAACCGGTTTTTTTTTTTTTATTTATGTTCATAGCTGTTAAATTAAATAAATTAAATTTCTCCTATTCAAAATGTATCCTGCTGATTATATTATTAATGAAAAGTCAAAATAAGTTTAAAAAAATTAATTTCTCTCGTTTCAATGGTGGCCATAGAACGGAAAAGGTATATATATATATATATATATATATATATACTAGGTGAGGTACCGGTGTTGCCCGGGTTAATTGAATGCCCGGTTAGGTCATAAGATATCCCCCAAAAACCCCTCACCCCCTTTATGCAACTTGGGGGCTAACCCCATCCCCATTACCCCCACCCCTCTCCCCACTTACCCCATTACTGCCCGGGATAAATTTCACAAACAGACAGGCTAAACTACAGAAAAGAACGCAGCCGTGAAAATTTTGAGCTTCACATTGTGTCAAGATTTCTGAATCTGATCGGATATCCCCCAAAACCCCCCTGACCAAATAATTACTGTCGGTTCAATTATTTGGTCACTAAAACTATAGAAAAGAACACAGGCATGAAAATCTTGAGCTTCACATTGCCGCCCGTAATACAAACAGACAGGCTGACCGACTCTGTGTTTGACATTCTTCATCCCATAAGAGGTTCCCGTGCCAAATTTGGTAGCTCTAGGTCAAACGGTTTGCGCTAAAGGCGAAAATATATAATAGATGTAATATACACACCACAGTATACACACACACACACACACACACACACACACACATATATATATTATATATATATATATATATATATATATATATATATATATATATATATTACTATCTGAAAGTTTGGAAATGCCACTGAAATTGACCAAAAAATGTTCTATATTGTAGTTAAAATCTAGAATTTGACAAGAAATGTTCCTAAATAGTATAATTTTACTTGTTCACGTTACGCATGCGCAGTATAAACAGCAATCTACAAGGTTATCGGTTAAGTATCTGAAAGCATTCATACAGCTGCATCACTCAGGTATGTTATCCCTTGTTCTTTTCAGTGAAAATCGATTTTAGGCTACCGACCTTTTCATTCTTTGCTTAACTACAATAGACAGTTGTGTTTATAAAATGTTTCCAATATAATAGTGCGATGCAATATGCTGTATAGACATTCCTCGTTTTCTACATCATGTATCGAAATAATGAGTGCCTTGATCCTTTTACAGGTGGATTCAACTGTTATTTTCACATGGAATGGGTTCAATACAGCAGATATCAGAAGATATTCGCGTAAAGATCGTAATTTTATGAAGAGAGATATACTAGTGGAGAAATTACTAGTGATGCACCGGAGCTCCGGCTCCGGCTCCGGCCGAGCAGGAGTTCCGGCCATTTTAGAAAACCTCCTGCTCCGGCCGGAGGTGCCAATTACACCAAACTCAATTCTGACAACTTTTAGTTTTAATTCTATAAAACTATAAAACCTCATTTCTGCACCTATCCGAATATTTCAGTTCTCAGATGACTGTAATAATAATTTATTTTATGAGTGACCAGTGATTGTATTAATATTTAAGTTCTCAGTGACTGTAATAATAATTTATTTTATGAGTGATCAGTGATTGTATCAATATTTCAGTTTTCAGTGACTGTAATAATAATTTATTTTATGAGTGATCAGTGATTGTATTAATAATTGATTTGATATAGGCTACTTTACTCAGCATTCAGCAAGACATCATAAGTTTCATAACCTGAGGATATTCTGTTCAATGGGAATTTTTAGAAAAATTAGTACACACAAAGCATAGAAAGTCGACTTTTATAAAGTTTAAGTTATTAAGACTTAATAATTTAAAATAGCAGGACTATAATATATAAACCCTAAATAGATGAGACGATGGACCACACACACACACACACATATATAAATACTGAAATAAGTCAATTGGCCGGAACCTCCGGCTGGAGGCCGGAGGAAAAAACACTAAGCCGGAGGTTCTGGCCCTCCGGTGCATCACTAGAAATTACACAAAAAACGATATTTTTGTGAAAAGGGATATAGGACAGTATCAAACACCATCTTGGAATAGGGTCAACTAAACGACAGAAAAAAATACCCGATAAAATCTCAAGACCAGTACGTGAAGGTTACATACCTAAGAGAATGAGATAAAAAGACAGTGGAGTCGTAGTTTGCAGCAGGACTAATTCCTTATGGGGCACTAACGTTTTGGCTGTAATAATCTGACGTCGATTGCAGGAAGCGGGGTTGCACGGGAGATTTACTGCCAAAAACCCGTACGTGAGACCAGGAAACAAATCTAAGAGGGTAAAATATGCACGCGATCATACCCACTGGTTGTCATCTGATTGGGCGAAGGTTCTGTGGGCAGATGAATCAAAATCTTAAATCTTTGGGTCTAAAAGAAGACAGTACTTACGACAGTTACAGGGTGAGAGCTATAATATGTGTTTACAACCAATGGTTGGCGTTCTTGTGAAAATTGATGGCACTCTAAACAACAGAAGTAAAAGCGAATTCTTCATCTGAACGCTGTGCCAAATGGAAAGCGTTTGATTAGACAAGGGTTAATCTTCCAACAAGATAGCGACTCCAAACACACGACATGGATTCTAAAAACGTATTTAAAGGGGGAAGGAGAGCTAAAATTATAGACTGGCCATCACAAATCCCCGACATGAATCCAGTTGAGGCTATTTGGGACTATGTAGACGCTGAGAGGGATAAACTGAAGCCATCTAATGTGGAAAGACCTGCAGAATATCTGGATGAATATTTCATCATCAGTGGTAAAGAAAGAGACTGAAAGCATTATTAACAGTTCAAGCTCTTATAAAGAGAAGGGGGTCAGGCTTGTTGCCCCCTCCTCTCATATATATATATATATATATATATATATATATATATATATATATATATATATATATATATATATATATATATAAATAAAATCTTTGCCGTGTAATTATTCCTAAAAAAATAATAACAGTAGTATGCGCCTTTTACTCTACGGCCTTATTCAAAATGTACATATACGACCGATGATGCCTATAAATACCCATAAATCAGTGGTGTTTTCAAACTTTTTAACGGATATATATATATATATATATATATATATATATAATAATAATAATTGAATGCACATTATGCACCGGCAGAGTTTACTAAAAGGAAGCTTTCTTTTCTGTTCTTTTGTAAATCATAAATATTTCTTTGGCTTATTAATCTTTTGTTTTATGGCGACAGTACTTGAATAAAACAAATGCTCACAGACCCAAACATCGCCCCTTTTTACACACTGAAATAAACTTTCATAAATATTTCCCGAAAACAATTTATTTTGACGTTTTTTGGTTAATTAATTTTATTGCAGAACGCAGGCGTACACAGTGTGTGTGTGTGTGTGTGTGTGTGTGTGAGAGAGAGAGAGAGAGAGAGAGAGAGAGAGAGAGAGAGAGAGAGAGAGAGAGAGAGAGAGAGAGAGAGAGAGAGAGAGAGAGAGAGATTCCGGTGGTTAATGTACAGGATATAAATACTAATGGTGAAGTCATTGATTCAGATATGGTATATCCATTATCATTCTCATCTTCCTTCGACAACCTTTTTCAGGAGATCAAATTATTGAAACAAGGCATACGTCGTATCAAATTTTACATTTTAAGGGACTGTGCTTCTGTTTTTGAGTTTATTATATTATATATATGGAATAAAACGCACGAGGACGCGTGGCCTTTGTATGAAACCGTTTAGTGTGATGGCCGCGCTCGCGACTCCTACTTAAGCTCTCCCGGGTTCGAGTCCCAGTGAGGTTAACTATATATATATATATATATATATATATATATATATAGAGAGAGAGAGAGAGAGAGAGAGAGAGAGAGAGAGAGAGAGTATATACAAATTTTATCCCCCATCCAGATCCGAATCCGAGCCTCTTGACTTGAGTGTTCACCATCAGGCTACGACAGGATAAAAGTCAATAACCAATTGACGACATTTTCTCACCCGAGGAAACACAACACTCTCGTGTCCAGAGATGTTTTACATATTAAACATCTGCAGTGGATCCAACCAATAGAAAACCTTTAATTCACATCTATCACACGAGAGTACCATAAGATGGAAATATAAACGCACAACCGCGCATTTTTGTATATGCAGAATTTATCCCCTACCAGGGTTCGAAACCCGGGCCCTCTGACTCGGAGACACGGGTGTTGGACGTTGACCA